>VXBX01009439.1:1643142-1697240 GCA_013400415.1 Scytalopus superciliaris
ACAAAAAAAAATTAAAAAAAAGTGGGGGGGGGGAAAGGAAAAAAAATCCCCAACGTCAAAAAATCCGAACTTTTCCCATGCCCGCGGTGCCGGCGGGGCGGGCGCGCTGCCCGCGGGTGCGCAGCCCCGCGGAGCNCTCCGCCAGCCGGGTAAGGAGCCGGGGATGCTCCGCCGCCGCCCGCGGAGCCGCGCGGGAACTTTGGCAGGGCTGCAGGAGATCCGCGCCCTCCCTCCTGCCGCGGAGCTGGAGGGACAGGGGAGCCCTCTGGTTTTTGGGGGAGGGGGTATTTTTAGGGGAGCGAGGGTTGGAAATATTCCGTCTGGACTGCGGGAGCGGGGCGCTCCGCGCGTCTCTTCCAGCCCCTCGGGGCACGAAGCGGAGCGGAGCGGGTGTCCCCTTCGCCGCCAGGGGATGCAGAGCGGATCCGGTGCCCTCTTCTTCGCGTCCGGGGATGCGGAGCGGATCCCCCCGCTCAGCCGCCGCGGGGTTGCGGTGTCAGCGCTCGCTTCGCCCCGTGCAGAGGGGACTGCCAGCGTTTCCCCCGCCCTCAAAAAACGCCCCAGATATATTCGCGTATCTGTGTGTCTTTCTGTGTATGTTCGTACATGTACGGATATCTGTACATATGCGTGTGTGTTCGGGTGTATGTGAGCCTTCCTTATGGTGAGGGGCGTTTCGCAGCTCTGCTTTATGGTGGTTAATGGTTTACCCGGAGAAGTTCCCGCCGCATGAATGTTGCAGGGAGCTCTGAGTCAACTCCTACAGACCCGCACTTCCTACTGCCACCTTCCCAAACTGCCTCTAAAAAATGCTGGCGTTTGCCTCTGGTCAGTGACTCTCTCCTCCCCCGAGAGATGTCTGAGGCTATGCTGGAGGCCGGATGGCTGAAGCCAAGGTCACCCCTGCCCCCTGAACCCGGGGCTGGGGGACACCCTGCTCTTGGGAGGTTGTGGCAGCAAAGGCATCTGCCAGCCGTGGTTTGCATCAGGCTGCTGGGGGACCTGCTGGAGCACAGGACTCCTGCACACAGTAGCTGGCAGAGCATGGGAAATTGCAAGAAATAGGGAATAAAACAACGCAAGTGTGTTTACAAGTGAGTTTCCATGCAAACAAGTTTCTGCTCGGTTTGGGAAAAGGTCATGTAATGCATCATCAGGAATGAAAGGTTTGCTGAGAAAAACAGCTGGGTGTTCAGTAGGTCTGTGTCTCCTGTTCACAGCTGGGTGATTTATGCCTCTGTGACAAAATCCTAAGCTTTTTCACAGAAATGCTTGTAGGCAAGCACTGGAGCTGAGTGTTGTCCTGTAATCCCATTCACTAGTGAAAATCTGGTAGGAAGATCAGATTTTCTCTGTGGGAGGAAGAAAGGAGGAAACAGTTGCTCCCTCCCCAAAATATTCCATGTTTTTTTCCCAATGAGAGCCATTTGTTGAGGTTTCAGATTCAAAAGCTCTTCTTGCCTGAGATGAAATTTGAGCAAAGACTTGGGGGTTATTTCAGCAGCCACTGATATCACTGGCATGATATGCTGTCCTGCATGGGGCCCACCAGCATCATCGGGTACTTCTGACTAGGGAGAAAGCCAAGAGGACTCTGTGCAGAGCACTGCCTGTTCCAGGGCTATCTGCCTTGTATCTACCGATGCCTCAACTCTTCTCGGATGCTTGTATTGGGAACCCTTTGATTCAGGGTCTTACAACTGTGTGTGTTTGATTTCATCTAGTTTGGTGGGGCTCGGAGAAGGCAGCACGTCGTCTCCTCACATTTCCCTTAGGTTAGGTGAGAAGATGCCGGCCAGCCAGCAGGACACGCATCACCTCATCCTGACACCTGTTCTCTGCTTTTCTTTGTTTCTTGCATTAAATTTAGCGTTTTTCTGTGTAGAGTTGAAAGTATAGGAAACTGGGAGGAAAAAAAGCATGTGTCGCTACTGAGTGGCTGTCTCAGTGCTGGCAGCAGCTCTGCTGAGGAGTCAGCTCTGCTGGCAAAAAAAGTGCTTTTGTTGGCATGGCTTAGTCTGTTCAGAGAATTGTAATGGTGAAAAGAGTTTCTGCCAGCTGCTGGAGTGGGGTTTGCTCTTGCTGCTAGCTGCTTGCACTGGCAGGAACTTGTGTAGACAAACCTTTTGAGTTTTCAGATGAGTCTGTCACTGTGTTGGTGCTGGCGGTGCTTTGCTTGCTGTGTGTCGCAGCTGGCACCATTGTGCCCCCGTTCCAGCACCCGAGCTCATGGGCATGGCAGTAACATGGGCCAGTTGTTGGGAGCTGGGGACAGAGATTAATCTGTAGCCTAAGCAACATTAAACTTGGATTATGCCTCCCCCCCCCCCAAAAAAAAAAAAAGGGGGGGGGGAAGAGCATGTGATCTGGGTTTGTACATGTTTGCAATTAAAAATGCTCATGCAACATTATTTTATTTTTTTACAAGCAAGACAACATTCTTTTGAATGTTGATTACTTTGACATGGGTGAGACAAGAATTCTGGTAGACCAAGGGGGCAATGTGAATTAAAATTCTGTATCGTTGGGTTTTTCTCTTGCTTTTAGTGTTGTGAAACTATGAGCAATAAGGTTGCACTGTATGCATGTGCAAGATGCAGTGATACTCGTGGGAAGAGAATCTCACACTTTTCCAAAGATCTGCTGCTACTTCCTTCAAGTATGACCTTAAGGTCAGATTCAGAAACAAATGCAGTATGTTTAGTATGTTTTCCAATTAATGGAATAAAAGCAGGCCTTTTTTTTTTTCTTCTTTTTTTTTTTTTATGTGTTTTTCCTCATGTTCCTAGGATGCTTTCCATAATGTCTATATGTGAGATCAGTTTCTTTGTTCATTGTCTGTATTAAAAAATTGTTTCTTTGTGTCCAAGTTCTGCATCTTCATTGAGCTTAACTCAGACTGAAGTTAAATTTCTTTCGGCAAGGGGTTTATCTTTGCTTGTGTTAACCATATTATTGTATTGTGTGGGATCCTATCCATGGACAGTAGAAGGATTTGCTCTTGCAAAATTGTTGAGGTTTAATAACAGAAAATGTTTTGAATCAATGCCTGAAATTTCCTTTGTTCCTCTACCATCCTGAGAGTATAAAAAATACAAACAGTTATCTTCATCAGCCTTTTGCTGTATAGAAGCTTTCACAGGTCGGTTGTGTTTTGCTAACCTGCTAATTAACCCATTGATTTCAGCATTTCTTGACTTCCCCAGATACACATCCTCTGCTTACTGTCATGCTCCGATAACAAAGTAATTGGGAACCCTTGAACAAAGCAGGCAAATACTCCATGAGGAACTCCTTACTTTACCTCTCAGAGTCTTTCAGTGGATAGGAGAGAACCTTCAGCTGAACCTTCTGGAAATGTGACCTTTCTGGAAGTTTGGTATTACGTTGCTTAATGACTGTGAGACCTGCAGGGTCAACTGCAGGACGAATTATGCATTCTCCTGCTTTGATTGTGCTGGAATTAGTAGGGAGGAGCTGGGGAGGTGAGAGGCAGATCAGTCTTGTAGTCTGAAAAACATAGCAGTTGTTCTGGATTGTACTGCATGAAATATGCCTTTATTATTATTAAGAAATGCTGCATATCCTTTGCACAGTAGGTTTGTAGATACCTGTGAGTAACCAGTGTGAAAGAGATGGCAATGGTACTTTGGCTATTTCAACAGCAAGAAAACTTAGACATGGCTATAGTTACATGCAGTTCATGTATCAGCCTTTGAGACGTTCTCCCAGTTTGTTTGGTGACTTCTTCAAATGTGTTTTAACCTTACTTTTTTTTTTTTTTCCCTGCCCTCTGTTTTCAAAGGAAATCAGGCTGCCTAAATGAGAAAGGGTGCAGCTGGGTAAATGCACATTTAGCAGGTAGAAAATAAAAAAAGGGATACTTGCTAGTATTTCAGTTACTGTAATCTTAATTAATTCAGAGAGGTGTTTGAGCTGATGTTAACCCTTTAAATATCCACTTGGGTTGAGAAACACTGGATTTGGGTGACAGGGGCACTTAGAGACTTAAAGGGTAGAAGGCATCACTTAGACCTACAGAGATGCTTGCTGAAAACCAGGCATACTGAGATCCCGACAGGTTTGCCAAGAGCAACAGCTAAAGTTGGGCAGCTGGTTTAGCAATTAAATTATGTTTTTGTTTTGGACAATGGGTTTATCGTAATGAATTAACCGGTGAACTAGTCAGAGTGGCAAAGGGGTTTGTTTTTGATTTCCCAACCATGCAGTGTACCAGGATCGGGAACTTCCCAGCAATGGAAGTGCAAGAGCATTTCACACAGAGTGCCCCGGGGAATGGGACCATGTCTGTCCTTTGGTGTGCAAACCCCAGTTTCTTGTATACTCTTGAAAATACAAGTGTGATGGATGGCATAGCTTGGGCACGGGATAAGGAAATAGATGGTGTTGGTGCTTGGAAATTGGCATGTGGCTCATGCAAAGTCATTTTAGAATAGTCGGGGGCGGCGGTGGGAGGAGGGAGGAAAAGAAATGCCTTCAAGGGGCTGGGAGCCAGTGCGTGGGTGTGCTGCAAGTCTTCCTTGCCAGTGCTTCCACGCTGTGCTTCTCATTCACCTCTGCTCGGCACAGGCTACCCTGTCTGTGCAGAAGGGAGCTTTTCCTTGTTCGGGGGTAGCGGTGCTTCCCTTCATGTTTCTTTTTTCCTTTTGAAAGGGCATTGTGTGCAGGATGCTCTGTTCTTGGCAACTTGCCCACCATGTAAAGGGAGACAGCTCGCTGATTTTGGTCACGATGCAGATAGCCACCGTCAAAGCCAGTTAACATTTGCACTGCATCCTTTCCATTTTCTCAATGAAGCTTTTTTCTTTTAGTATGTAAATTGTGTTTCTCCAAACATACCGCTTTCTCATTCTTAAAACTTACCTGGAGAGAAGCAGACTTTCCTTTGGAGAGCATTTTGGGGCTGGTTGATGAGAGCTGCTTGTGCATGAGAGGAGAGTGGGAGTTACAAGGGAGGACACTGCGGATGCATAACCATTAGCACCAACTTCAATTATGAAATGTGTGTTCAAAAAAAACCCACAAGTGTACTGCTTAGTAAAGGGCTCAGAAACAACATCTGTTTGATATGTCAGAAGACACTTGAAAACTCTGTATCCCCTTTGCCAGAGCTGAAGGCAAGGCAGCAACTTGAAACTTAGTCTTGGGAGCAGGGGCCTGGCAGGAGCTACCTGGCTGGTGGGTATCAGAGGCAGCTGCCTTTTGTCATCCTCTGCAGAGTGAGCAGAGCACCATCCTGGAAGAAGCTGGGGTTTCTGCTGTGCCTTCCAGTTTCCCATTCAAGTTTCTTTGATGATCAACATGCTTGTTTCTTCAGTCACCTCCCTTATCTCCTCTCACTGATGTCCATCCTCCAAAAGCTCTTGTACCAGGAGAGCTGAAATTGCTGTACAGAGGAGCGGGGACAAGAAGGTGGGCTCACCATAAAAGGCCGTCTGTGGTTAGACAACATGATTTTTGCTGGGCTGAATTTTATTGCCCTTGAGCTCAGATATGTCAGCTTTGCTTCAGATTGATTCTGGGGTCTTTCCAGAAAATAGGTGCTCCTGTGTGTAAGAGTTTATTAAAGGAGGCACTTTAACAAAATAAAATGGAGGTTGAAAATGTGCATATTTGACAGTGATGGAATCATATGTTTCTCTGAAAATGAGAACCATTTAAATGGGAATGAGCATGTACCTGCATTCAACCTCCTTTGTGGCTATGTGCAATGAAGCCTGGATGGCTGCGTCCAGTGGAGAGTGGCAGACCCAGCCCATCCCTAATGTAAGAGGCCTGGCAAATGATTTCCTTTGGTTTAGGTTTGGTGTTGGGGCAAACGAACTGAAATGAGTTGTGGGAGATGTTTTCATTTCAGTTAGCTCCCTTTCTCATCAGCTGGGGGCAGTTCACTGGGTGCTGCACTCTCAGTGATGTCTGAGGCCCCTTCTCTGGTTGTCGGGACAAGAGTTTGGTCCCTGCACATGCGCCTGCCCTCCTTGGGGAGCACAGTGTGAGCCTGGGGATACTGTGCTCCTCTGTGCCAGGCTTGTCCGAAGAGCAGCAGCTGTGCCAGGACCAGTCAGGCTTTCTTCTAGGGCTGTCAGAAGATGCATCAAAAGATAATTTTTTTTTAATGGAAATTAGATTTCTTTCCAGCTGAGGGTAATTGGAGCTGTGGTAATGGTCTGAAAGCAAATGAGATTCAGCTCTGTAGACTGCAGCCACAACTTTCTGTTCTGCTCATGTCACGCTTCTTAAAATGGCATTCATTCCTTAATCTGGCCCTAAAGCACTGTTACAAAGAGCCGTGTCTTTCTCCGGAGATAGGCAAAGTGAGGGAAGATCACCCTTCATTTTTAATTCATCATTTAGCCTCCTCTCCCATCTCCTTAAGGATTCCCTGGACCTTCAGGCTGACTTGCCACATCAGGCTTGTCCCCATGGGAAACCTCCTGACCCTGATGGCACTTTGCAAGGGAGTAAGGAGTCTATCTTGTCCTGATCATGAACAACCCTCCAAAGCAGCTTGTGACTGCAGGAGGAGTAATCCGTGACTCCAGTAATATCTCCCTACCAGCCACAAAGAGGAGAGGAATCTTTGCAGGAGAAAATCCTGTCACTGGCACCTGCCAAGGTACTGCTGGACTATCCAGAGAGGAGAACAGATGTATTTGCTGAGCCTGTTGCAGGAGCAGGTCTCCGTTGTGACAAAATGTCTTACTGCATGCAGGATTTGCCAGATCTGAGCTTCTCAGTCACACCGACTGATTTCTCCTCTCGGATCTCCTGGTGTTTGACTCTGTCTTTCATCACCCCAGCTGGGGGCTGTCGGCAGGCTGTTCATGAAGTGTGTGCTGCAGCTTTCCAGAACTCCTTTCCCTTAAGCAAGGCAAGCTCTTCTGAGCTGATAGCACCAGAAACAGCTGATTTTATTGAGTGTTGGTTTTTACGGGTGTAATTCAGAAGGCACGGTTTGGAAGTGAAGGTGCAGTTAGTTGCTTGTTGCAGGGTACATTCAAGGATGATTTTCCTCAGCAGTTGGCTGAGCCATTTTCTTCTGGGAACCAGGAGCTTTACAACCAGGTGTTGGCTACTCCCATTTGTGTTGTGACATTTTGGATTAGCTGCATCTTGGTGCTAGCCTTTGTTTTTAGGTGTTGGGGTCTTGCATGCATCATTAGTGGGTTTGATGGCTTTTTTACACTTGGTGAGGAGGCATATTTCTAATAAAAATGCTCAGCACTGCTTGCTCAGTTTCAGGAAAGCATTGCAAAAACATTTTGGGAGGAAGTTTTGGTATTCTCGAGTTGTATGTGTGCAAAAGGCTGGGCTGAAAATGGAATGTTAATGGCTGCCTGGGGGCTTGTAACAAGGGTGCCTTCTGGTGGAGCAGTCCTTAGACAGAAAAACAAATTCTCAGTGGCTTATAAGTATTGGGAGGGGTATCATGTTGTGCCTTGTGCTTTCCCTGCGAGCACACTCCCTATCTTGTGCCCAGTGTTTGACTGCAGTCTGACCTGAGGAAGATGTGCAGGTGCTGAGGGACAGAGCGGTGCTGCAGGCTAAACTGCTCGAGGCCAGCCACCATTACCATCCCTATCTGTGCCTGTGTGACATCCCCATGCCAGGTTCTGCATCTCTGGCTGCAGCCTGTGGCTGGTGTGATGTGGGGTTTGCAGTGTGCCAATTTGCCAGTGCTCGTCTCCTCTCCTTCCTCAGCTCACACTGCTGTCGACATCAAGTCATAGAGATGCCAGGCTTCTGCTTCCCAATATCAACCTTGCCTTAAACCCATTTCTTAATTGGTAGTCAGAAGTGGGTGGAAGGAGAGGGGAAAAAAATGCCTAACTGGAGCAGCAATGGTGACAGATTCCAAGGTGTCAGGCATCAGCCTTCACGTGGGTTGGGGCTCTCACCAGCTACAAAGAGGAGGGGACTTCCAGGGTTGTCATCCAAGTGTCCCAGTGGCTCCTGAGGAGGAGTTTGCCCAGCTGTGTTCCAGACAGCCCTGCTGCTGGCTCACCCCACCTGCATGTTCCCCAGTTGTGCTGGGATATCCTGTGCCAAGGTAAGCTGTGGGCTGCAGGAGGGCTGCCTGTGAGGAAGTAGCAGCCTGTCCTGGTGGAGCAGGGAAAACCCATCAGTTTGGAAAAATCTTTGTCACCTGAGACTGATATTTTGCAGCCTTTGAAGCCATGACTGATGTGTGCAGGAAGTTTTGCACTCAATGTTGCTTTTCCTGCTCTCTGGAGGTTAACAAGACACTGGCGCATCTGGTTTTTGCTTTGCTTTCAAGGTGGTTTTCCCCTTACAATTATAAAGATGACGGTGTGTAGATTTTTTTAAATGAATAAATGATCTGCCTAGAAGCACTAGTTTGTGATAAACTTAATTTAAATGCAGCTGCATATTCTGTAGCTGGAGTGTGGTTTTATGTAGCATAAACCCCTCAATATACAGAACGGATTAAGGTTATAGGAGGCACCTAACAGCATTCATCACTGTAATTTGGGTTTTGTATTAACTTAGGCTTCATTCAGTCCTTGGAAAGTTTTTGAACTATTTCAACTATTGGTCTGTTATGTCTCTCCACCTGGTAGCTTAGCTAAAACAAATTAGTCTCCTTTAATAAAGGGCAGTTGACACTAGGTCCTGCGTAGTTGCTTAGCAAATCTTATTTTAGCAGATACCTCCCTTCCTGTAACCTTCCTCCTTCACTCCATCCCTCCCAAATCTTTATTGTGTAACTTGAATATAATGTTTAGTTTAGAGCATCCTGTGAAGCAAGGAAATGCAACTGAAAAGGAGGCTTAAAAGGGGAAGATAGAAACTTCCTGGACAATGAATGTGTAATGACACAATTTAGTTAATTGTATTGGAAAAAAGTTCAAGAGGAAATAGAGTAAATAACTGGCACTGTTCTATCCCCAGCAGTCTGTACCCTGTTTAACTGTACATGGATTGCTTGTGTGGAAGTCAGACCAGGCATTATGTGACATTTGTCAATAGCCTTTTTGGGAAAAAAACCCCCAGCATCTAAACAACTCTGCCATTCAGTAAGGGAAGTCAGGAGTGATGGGAGCCAAAACTGACATATAATGCAGAAATGCAATCTGGAACTTTGGATTGAAGTGAGCAAAACTCCTCCAAAGCCAGGGAAATTGTTTCTGATCCACCAAGATGAATCTGTGGCAGGGTAGCCCATGATGTATTTCATGAGAGGCCTTGTTGACACGCAGGTTTCTCCTTTGCATTGCTTCTTTCAGCTTCTGTTGACTTCCCTGTTGTTTCCCTGAATCTGGCAGGGATAACTGCTTTTTACAATAGCATCAGTCAGAGATAAGATTCTTCTGCTGAAGACTTCATGCTGTTCTCCTATCAGTGGCTTAACTGCTACATTGTAGCTGTGTTCAATAAATAAACCTTTGGGAATGCTCAGAATGAGGTTTTTGGAGGTGTGGAACAACAGTTACTCGCTGTAGACCTAGTCTACTAATGTCGGTCCTACCTTTTTGGATCGTACTCCAAGTGTTCCTGTGCTGTAAGGAAAGCTCCAGCCCAGCATAGGTGCAGTGAGTGTGTACAGGGCAGCATAGAGTTTCCTAAAATCCCACAGGAAAAATTGAGGGGATAGATACGTTCATTTGGTAGGATTTCTGTGGCTTCTGTGAGCCCAACTCTGATGTCTCAGAGCTAAGGCGTGATGTTCCTGCTTGGGCAGAAGCCTAAGTCACAGCTTTCCAGACAGAGATGTTAGGTCTCTTACTCACTTGAAGAGTTTATGTTTAAGCACCTGGGTGAATATGCTGTTGTGGTCTCAGGACTTGTTGACTTGCCTGATAGACTTGAGTGCCAAGGGAAACCCAAGGTAAAAGAGGGCAGAGATTGTATGACCATCCCCACAACACCTAGGAGCTCCCCTCTCCCTGCTTTTTGGCTGTTTTTTTGTGGATTTTGTTTGTTTTGTTGTTTTGGTTTTAATGGTACAATATGGGGTAATCACTGAAGGAGAGTCAATTTAGATTAAATATAAGAAAGAAGTTTGTTTACAATGAAGTTGGTAAAACACTGCCACAGCTTGGCCAGAGAGGTGGTGGATGCCCCATCCCTGGAAACATTCAGGGTTGGGTTGGATGGGGTTCTGAACAATGTGATCTAGTTGAAGATGTCCGTGCTCATTGCAGGGGTGTTTGACTGTATTACCTTTAAAAGTCCCTTCCAACCCAAACTATTCTATGATTCTACATTCACCATTCTTTCTTCTTTATTCTCTGCTGAGAGATGAACCTGGCTTTGCATTTCACTTCACTGTTACAGCTTAAATTCACCAAGCAGTTTCAGGGTGAATTTGTGAGCAGGTGTACGAGTGTTACTGCATCAGGCTTTAGGTTGCAAAAATTTATGTTGGAAGGTTGTCTAAATAAACTGCAGAAGGAATACCCTGAAGGCAGAGAGCTGACAGGAGTTGGATACCTTCTGAAAATGCAGGCTGCTTTACAGCTTGTGAAATCAAGGTAGCCTGGGAGCCTGTTCAGTCAATAGGTGCAGGAGATGCTCCAAGTAAGCATATGCAGCCTCCAAGCATTTTTGAGCTCCTCCCTGTTGCTGTTTCCTGCTAATGTCAGTGCTTGGTGTTTCCTTCATACTGTGGCATTATTACTATTTTTATAATTACTGGAGTGTTGCAAGCACATTGTTTAGGTGAAATGATAATGGGAGAGGTGCCACTAGAGATATTGGAGGCAAAGAAAGGAGGGGCACCAGTTTATGCTGTGGACACAACAGATCTCTCTCAGCAGTACCAGCCTTTGAGGGGATGCACAGTCTGAGCTGTATCTGCACTGCAGCCACAGCAGGGCATTGAGGACAAAACTTGAATTAGCATTTACACTAGCCAGCGTCTAATTCTCTAGTTGTAGCACCCTGGAGCTCAGTATGGGCTGGAAAACCTGCCAAGGAGCCTGTGCTGGGCTGCAGTAGCATCTGGGCTCTCTGGAGTAACACCAAGCAGGGTAAAAGTGATCCTTGGGACTTGGTGAGGTTTAGGAGTGTGCTCGAGTAGTGATTGTCCTTTGATTGCGAGTGTGAACTGACCAACAGCCCCGTCTAGAATGTAGAAGCCTAGACCCCTCTAGGACTTTCCTTGCATTGTGGGTTGAATTATATATCCAGGTGGGCTCAGAGCATGGTGTGAAAGATGAGGACAAGGGGGCAAGATGTGAGTGGGGAGACACAGTGCATTAGAGGAAGGGTTGGGTAAACACATTCCAGAGCAGCTGGACAGCCAGCACAAGTGCTGGTATGGCTGCACATGCTGTCTGGATGCATCCATGAGTGAGTATAGAAGTGAACAGTCAAAGCTGAGGTGCAGTGGTCAGTGAGGGGTGGGCTGGCTGCGGAGGTCTGGAGTAAAGTTAGAGTAGGATAGAATAGTTCAGTTGGCAGGGTCCCACAACCATCCTTGAGTCCAACTGCAAAGCAAGTGACAGGACGATTATTTTCTTGGCTGTCTGTGGAGTATTGCTACCCACATGGGAAGGGGACTGCAAAATTTTATGTCCTACAAGCCTTCATCAGTTGGCATTTGCAAGAAAAAGAGCAAAAAGCCCATCTCATTTTTATAAAATATCAGAGTCTAGTTGAAAAAGAAATTGCAAATAAGGGAGCGCAGAGACTTCATGTAGTACTGGGAGTATCTCCTCTGCTGCATGTGGCATTTGCAGGCAGGTCACGCCATCTGCAAATGTGGTCATGTTAATAACAGTATTGATTTGTCTTAATGCAGTTATGAAAGATGAACCTTGGAGGTGTGGGAGGGCCTTATTGATAATTGTCAGCGAGCTTGATCAAGAATAGTATCAGCCAAAGGGGAGCAGATGGAGGCTAGAACAGGGCAGGGTGAAATAGTGACCATTAAAGGAAGGAAAGTGCTCACAACACTGGAGCCTTCTCCATTAAGTAGAAAGAAATCTACTTAAAATATTATGTCTATGACTCAAAGAAAAGGAATGGGGTTTAAAATACTTAGAAAAACAAGACAAAGGGAAAATAAAGGTGTCTGCAATGGCTTTGATACAAGCCAAGGCAGGTCCGAGGATTCTGCAGGACATGGCAGAGCTGCAGTGCCTGCAGGGTGGGCAGGGGTGGGTGATGTCTGACTGTTGAGAGGGAGTTTTCCCCCTGCCAGATAAGTCAGAGCATGGTCTGAAAAAAACACTTGTCACCTTTCTCTGGTCTGTCGGTGAAGCTCTTTTTATAAGGGGATCTTTACAAATTATTTTTTTGAGCAGTCTCCTCCTTAAGCTTTCTGCTAGCAGCTCTGAAAATAGTAGACTAATGCACTCACCTCTTCCTGCCCAGCCTCCAAAAGTTTCTAACATCTCTTCCTTTAATTCTGCTTTGTAATTGAATTTCTGCCATAAGTTGCTTCTGCTAATTCAATTATGCCATACTTTTAATTGGCAATGAATTTGAATACTGCATGGACTGTAAACATAGAAACTAACCTATGCTGTCCAGATACCCTCTACTCCTTCAGGTTGGAGCAAAGGTTTTGTATGATTATAAGGATTTATGTAGCCATTTTTCCTGCTGAAAGTCTTCTGGGTTGCCAAAATACAGCGTCTGGACTGTGAAATTCCATTTATTTTGAGCATAAAAATATGGCCAAATAATCTTTCACTATTCTGTAAGGTTTGTTGGATGGGGAAGGCACAACAATTTTGTAGCAGTTTAACACAGAAGAGAAATCCAAAGTGTGTGTGGGCTGTGTTTCCTATTTTGTCATTGACCAAGCTCAGTCTTTACCTTACCTTTCCACTGGGTTTTGTTTGGTTTGCAGCTTGGAGAGATAACGTCCATCCCTGTATGAGATGAGGATCCTAAGTTTTCTTCATAAAAAGATGTTGAATCTAAAATGATTTGCTTAAATGGTTGTGTTGCTGCCAGGTTGCAAGAAGTGAGAAGACAATGTAGTTAAAATCTCCACTGACGAGGGAAGATACCAGGATAAAATAAGAACACAGTCATTTAGGGAGCACACACACTAAGGGTTTCTCTTTTTCTTTGTTTTTTCTTACAAGTTCTCTGGACCTTAAGGAAGGGTTTGTTTCAAACAACTCCCAGATGTTGGGAAGATGCATGTGGTCTTCAGTAAAAGCTGCTCAAGCAGCGTCACCACTGGTCAGGGGAGAGAGCACCTTCAGGGGGTGATGGGTGAGCCCACATCAGGGCAGGATACCCTGACTTCGCTTCTGTGACAGTTGTCTTGTTCTTGTGATTTGCAGAAGGAGCTGAATTGCAGCTGGCTGCTTGACTTCTTTTCAGTTTTTTCTTGGTGTTTACTTCAGAAAAGTGTTGGAGACTTTGTGAGGTTACCATAACAATCAAAAAGCAAAAGATATAGTGCTAAATTTTTTAAAGGAGGAGATGGAATTGCAGTACAGTCACTCTGACTTCTATTACAGTGTTTTCCTGGAAGTTAATAAATTATTTCCCACTTAGGCATCTTCTGGAGCAGAGTAACAGGTGGATAGAAGAAAAGCAGATGGTATGATGTACATTCAATCCTAGTTAGGGTTTTGTCACTGTTTTGATATTCACAGAAGAAGACTAGTGAAAAGAAATTTTGGTGAAACGTTTGTGTTATGGATGGTACAAGGTAGGTGTGCTGACCATGATCCAGACTTAGCTTCTGTGTGCCATCAAGCTCAGAAGAAGTGTTGGGTGAGGATTTCTGAAGGTGGACCCTGTGATTTGGGTCACTATAATTGATGCATTTGAGAAAATGCTAGTTCAGACTCAGTAAATAGTACCAAACTGGGGGATGTTACAAGCACTTGGGAGAGTGATTGGATTTTCAAATAGCTTTGGACAGAACCAGAAAATTATCTTGGAGGGTCCATCATTTGCACCCAAAGACTTTAATGTGAGTTTCCATTTATCTGTGGTGAGCGGGTTGGCTGTACAGACTACTTAGGGCTGGTTGCAGGGGCTCCAGTGTCTTGGGATCATGGTGGGTCATGCTTGCAGGGCTGGTGAAGTGTTGAAGGAGAGTCTTGGGAGGTTTTGGTAATGTCTGGGATGTCTGTGGCTGGGGTTTGGCACTGGGCAGACCAAATGTGTGTGTTAGGGGTGGGCTGGAGGCACCTGGGAGCTAAACCCAATGGGATTTTGTTTGCAGAAGTTAGAGGATTACTGGGTCAGACAGGGATCTGGCAGGAAAGAAGTTGCTGTGTTGGACTGGAGGAGATGAATGTTTCCCAGCTGTGCCTGGCCTCAGTGGTAGAGGAAAATCATGGTCAGCTCTGTGAGAGAGTGGGAATCACAGCAAGTCACTTGTTTTCCATTTTCTAATCCACAGATTTGGAGAGATTAGGAATCACAGGAACAGGTGAGCTCACTCCTGGTGCTCTTGTCTGTGACTCCTTGAGGGCTAATGAACCCTCAGCATTCCCAGCTGACAGATGCTGAAGGAATGCAAATTATTATACTCTTCTTTCTTGAGAAACATGCTCAGCTGAAAAATAATTGATTTCTAATCTTTCAAAGCAATGCTGAGTGGCTTCAGAAAACTTGAAACTCTTTCATATTTTTCTTTTATTTTTCTCTAGTTTTTAGGACTTGGTATAGTAATATTCTGTGGTATGAGCCAAACAAACCTTCTGAACTTGATACTTGCTTCTTTTGAAAGATGAGTTTTACAAAAAAATATTTAAAGCTAGAAGGGTGATTTGAATAGATTATTGAACATAAGAATTTGCTGTTTGAAATCAAGACAAATTTGTGCATTTTTCAACATGGAAATGTTTTCTATTTCAGGACAAATAATAAAATGCAAACTCACAACAAAGTTGTTTCTCAGTGTAGGGTAAGAACAGGAGCAGGGGTTTTGCATATTTTGACTAATTCTGATTTCTTTTTCAGCTGAGAAAGGTGGTTTTTATGGGGGAGACCAAGAATGTGAAGATTGTCACTTATAAGAAAGCTGTAAAGTAAAGCATGTTTGGTTTGTATCTTCTCTTCCAGGTAATCGAGCTCTGTGGACTTTCTCTGAAGAGATTCCAAGATAGGTGGTGAGTACTTTCCAGATCCTGCTCCTTTAAAGGCACTCTTTAATTTAGTAATTGAAAAAATAAACAAGGAATATAAAATGCAAGTATTGCTTTTTGTTCTGCATTGGGTGCAGAAGTTTGTGTTTGCTGAGTTTGCTTTAATTTTGAAGGTTGCAGGGCTAATCTTTGAGCAGGAGGTTGGCATCAAAATGTTAAGCTTAACCTTTCCACCAAACGAATTTCTTGAGACCTGATAAGTGAACTAAATGTTGCATTTTGAAAAAAATATTTGAATTTAGGGAAAACCTTTACACTGTATTTTTTACTAAAAGCCTACACATTCCAGTGGGGCAGTGTTTTCTGTGTCACAAAGCAACCCTAGGGTTTTTTTTCCTTCTGTTTTGTCTGATTGTGTTAATCTAAAGGAACACAACTTCCAGAGGGTTAAATGAGCTGCATAACCCATGCTAATCTCTGCTTCATGTGACTGATTTTGTCTTGCCTGCACCCAGGACTTCCATGTATTTCATTTGTATGCACTTCATTAGGTTCTTATTTGTAAGTAAGTGAAACATTAAATCAGTCAAGAGCTGCAGGAGAGTAAGATTGCTAAGAAGTGCCAGTGTGGTGGCATTGCAGGTGCAAAGCCACCTCTTATGCTGATTTTAATCAGTGCAATTTCTTTTCCTCTGGTGGAACTGATCTCTCCAATGAGTGCTAGTCAGGACTCTGGTCTGTAATTTGTTTTTGTTGTTTCTAGAGAAATACATACTCTGTTTCCCCTTTCACTTCTAGATTTCTTTCCAATGAGATTAACCAAATTATATCATTGCCCATTAATTCCTCAGGAAGTTCATTCTTGCATTGCATTTCCCTAGTGCACAGGATACAAACCATTAGAGCTCTTGTGTGTTCAGGCTGACTAATGAACTATGGCGGAATGCCCCAAACCTCTAATCGACTTCTCCATCTTCCAAATCTGTGTATTTCCCATAGGTCAGATGCCTTTTGGTACATATGGTCCTGGCTTGATTTGAAGTGTCTGTACAGCTGAAAGGTAGCAGTCTGCACTGGTTACTTCTCAGGGCAGGGGAGAATGGTGGGGTCTGGTGTGTTGTGTGGTGCTTCTGTCCACCCTAAATACATGTTCATTTTTGCCAGAAAATGGTTATTTTGTATTTATAAGGGGCTTATTTAATGCCCTTCTCGCCAATACAGCCTGTGCAGACTTTCCACTGTGCCTTTTGCGACCGGACTTGCCTATCGCGCATTGGCCTTTTTAGCCACCAGCGTGCTTGCAGCAAACGTGGGGAGAGCCCTTCCCAAATCTTCGTTTGCGAAGCCCAGCCCATGAGTGGTGATTTAATGCCCTGTAAATGTATTTGCATCTTTCATCAATGAGAGCATCCCTTATTTAGTAAGCTGTGTTATCCTTATTTTCTGTGTAAGGGAAGGCTAATTTAACCTTGGACAGTTTTTTCTACTGAGTCTTGTGTCCCTAAAACATGAGTCTTACAAGGCCAAATCATGAATTCCATGTGCCTTTTGCCAAAATGCTCTTGAGAGCAATAGCTTGTGAACCCCTCCTGTTCCCCAGCCTCACAGTTACAATGGGACCTGTATTGTGAACCTGCATGGTTTGTACTGCTAATTGCTGGACTGAGACCTGAATAGTCAGTGGATCTTTTCTGAGATGTTGAAAAAAACCTAAACTCTCTTCTTTTGAGGGCAGAGGGAACTATGAGATCAGTGACTGTAAAACCACACGTGTAAAGCCCAGGCAATTTTAAACTGTCTTTTTAAATTGTACTTACAATTGGATTTTCTTTTCGTCTAGTTTCAGGTAACACCTGAACAGGGTATGAGTAAAATCCCACTTGATGCTCCAGACTGTGCTTTTCATAGTTAATGTTTCTTTCTCCTGGGTAGTCGTTTTGGGTAGAGCTTTCAAAAGCATGAAGCTCTTGTGGTCTTTTGGGGCAGCTTGGGCTCCTGAGGCACTTTTGCAAACAGAGTTTAGAGGTGTTGGATGTTTATAGATCATATTTTTTTGCTACTTTAATGGTCGATATTCCTCCTCACTTTTTTATGTTCAATTGTGACTGTGTTTCAGCCTTGGCATTTACATGATCCATACCAGTATGAAGGTTCATCTCCTGAGCATAACAGTTCCTGTATGGAACCTACAGTCTTCTGGCTGTGTCAGTTCATATTTAACATGTAGTAAGAGACAGACTTGAAGACATAGCAGTGCTGAGCCAGATGGGCATTTTCCAAAATGTAATGTGTGGCCAGGGGCACATGGGTGGCTTCAGAGCAAAGTACAGCATCATGAAAACAAGTGCCTGAACGTAGCTTGAATTTTGCCCCAGCTGAGCACATCTGAAGGTGGGGTTGCTAGCCAGGGAATGGGGGAATAGGCACTTTGGTGCTCTCCTGCTGGGATACCACAGACTGATTGAACAAGCTGCTTGCCTATGTAGTTCTGCCTGTAAGTGCTTAAGCAACCTGGGGCAAGGAAGACCAGGGATCCAGACACATGATGGAAATTGCACCCATGTCAGGGCCACCCCAGACAGGGTGACCAAATCAACAGCTGTACTGGGAGGTCTTGTTTCAGGGTGCTGCTGGAGGGACTGTGCTGGGAGGTTGGAGATGTGATGTGGGTATGAGAGCTGTCTCTGTCCCAGGTGTGATGCAGTGGGGCCACAGCAGTGGCATTGCTGTGGCCTCCGTGCTGTTTTGGAGGGGCACATGAGTGGCTGTGACCCATGGCCAGGGAAGGCAGAGGATGGGACGTGAAAAGGTGTGAACCACAGCAGAAACTGCCTGTTGCTTGCATGGACATGGGGCTCTGAGGCTGAAACAGGGCTCCTCACTTCTCTGGTCCTGAGCTAGTGTGCACTGATGAAACATGAAACTTTTTGCAGCCAAAGACTGACAGATCTGCCCTACCAAACTGGCTTTGAGAAACATTCTATATTTAAACTGAAAGCTGAATTGAAACATTTGTTTTTGAGGAAAGGAGGGTGCCCTTGAATGAGAGGTTGCATGGACTACTGGAGGGCTGAGCTTCTGGAGATACTTCAGTACCATCTGTGTCAAGGCATGGAAATCAGGGAGTGTTCTTGCCATTGGTGCTGGGATGTTTTTGGAAATATGCTCTGTGCCCGGTGCGTAAGAGCATTTCCCCACCACCTGGCTCTGGGACCTTCTCCATCACAAGAGCATGTCCCCTCACTTGGATGTTCTCATCCCTGAGTCCCGATACCTTCTAGCATGGCTAGTCCTCTAGTGCCCCTGCCAGCATCTTCCTGCCTTCTCTATAGCCCACCCATGTCCCCATATCCAGGGTCCCACAGGATCATCCTTCCTGTGAGCATTCAGGCTCTGCAAGAGGGAAAAAGCTGCAGCAGTGCTGGGCTGAGCACCAGGGCAGAGGAGGAGAAGGGAGCAGGCAAGACAAGTGGGAATTTGGGTCTGTTTTCTCCTTCCCTTTGGCATCATCTGTGCTACAGCTCTGGAAACTTCCCTTGTTTCAGGATTCAAATTCAAGTCCTGTTGTGGAAAGGGAGACCTTTCAGTGCTGTTAACTTTTCCTGTTACCTTTCCATGCTGTCTGGAGGGAGCTGTGAGGGCCAGATGTCTGCCATGCATAAAACTGTACTGCGGGGGTGGGGTGGAAGGGGGAAGTGCAATTAATTGGAAAATGTGTCTTAAAAAAGAACAAATGGGGAGCACAATAGCAAATGAAGTACCTTGTGTGAGTGGCTTATGTAACAAAGTAATTGAGAAGAATTTATTATCGTTTAATGTGTCATTAATCAAAGCTTGCATTTTTCTCCTTAACCACCTTTAAAAATTGCTTTTTGAGCCTTTGTCTTTTACATTTTAATTGTAAATAGGTTTATCATTATTTCCACTGTTGAGGGTTTTTATGTTGTATTTCACATTTGCTTTCCATATACACTGTTTGCTCATTCAAAGATATTAAGGAAAAAAACCCGGGATGAATGTGTGGCACTGCTGTTCATCTGTGTTTGTTTTTATGAATGAGTCTTCTGCATGAGTGCACACAGGCTTGCTCACTCTTCAGAAACTTCTAAAATTCAAACTTTTTCATTAATTCTGTACTGTGATGGGGAAAATTTAAAAATAATCTTTCTTTTCAGAAAAGTAAATCATTAGCCAACATTTCCAAGCTGGAAGGCAGTGGGGTTCTATAACTGCCCTGTTTTCCGAGTTGTGTACTGTGCCTCCCCCAAACACCACCTGCCTTCTGCATTTTGTAGAGATGTTTCTATATAGCATGAAAAAGGAGTGTCTCTTAATGCAAGTATCTCATGTTGATTCACTGCTATACAACTGTTCATCCCCTAAGAGTGTGGGATTACAAAGTATTATCATGCTCAGATTGACTCAGGTAGTGCTATTTTTATTTAAGCTGTATTAAGGTATCATTGTGAATCTTTGGTCTTGCAGAGCATGGGTGTAATACGATTTACTATTTTTATAAAAAATCAACATGGCTGTACAAATCCTGTCCATGGCTAGAGCTGCAAAGATTAGTCATGAACTCAACACTTTCCACCCCCCCTCCCTTTTCCTCTTCAGTGGATTGTTACATATTTAATTTTTGTGTGACCTCCATCATGTTGGCCAGGCTTGGAATAAGAGGATGCCTTGGCTTACGGTGTCAGCGACTTGGTACTTGCTGGGAGAAGCTTTGATATACGCAGGAGGCTTTTGTGTAAGAGGGAGGCAGGTTTGGGGATGCTCAATGGAGTTACCTGGCCAGCCAGCAAGGGAGTGCAGTGGGTTTCATCCCTCTGAGCCCTTGTGGAGTCATCTAATTCAAGCAAATGAGACCTCCCATGGACGTCATACTAGCACTCCTGTCCCTCCTGGCTTTTACCTCAGGCCCCACCACTCTCAATCAAAAAAGCAGTGGTCATTTGGAGTGGATCCTTATCTTGCTCTCTCCTCCTCATTACCCTGTAGCAGCTTGGTACCCTGGTAATGCAAAAATAAATATATGTCCTAGGCTTGAGGTTCGCTGAGGGATGCAGTCAGAAATATCTATGGACAGCATGTCTGTCTGGCTGAATTGCTACAGGCTGCATAGACTGCCAACCATTGTGTTTTCAGAGGGACAGGAAAAAAAAATCATGGCCTTTCTTGAAAATGGAATGCAATGAGATGAGGTGTGATTTTCCTTAACTGAAACAAGTATGAAGTTGATCAAAATGGGTTTCCTTTGCCATAGGCCTAACTGATAGTCAGCATGGTTTGCAGAGATGGTGGGTGCAAAAATTACTTCACAACATTGCTTTGGTGCTTTAGGAATCACCTAGCAGGGTTACAGGAGCTCAAGGAATGTTTTCCAGAAGCTGCTCACATGCAGCTCCCTTTCTGGGGAGCTCAGTAGGAAGGACATTGCCACTCCTAAACCTCCCACCTCAAGGATTCACTGGGATGGGAGGCTGTCTCCTAAAGGAGAGTTTCGGGACATCTTTCCGGCCTTCATTGGCATTTGAAAGGTGAGGTGATTGTTGACAGGAGAAGAGAAACGGTGATGGAGAGAGAGGCTGAATGTAGGCATCCTCCTGGGCTCTGGATACTAGGGCAGCCTGGCTGGTGAGCAGCTTAGTTGCTATAATTGGCTTGTGGCACCCAAAGGCGCCAGGACCTGGTGGGAACATTGCCATGAGCAGCCACAGTTGTCTTGATTGTGGTTTGCAGTTGTGTGACCGTGAACATACAGAGAGACAGAATGAGCATTTTCACCCCCATCAAGCTTTCCTTTGAAATGAAATAGACATTTAACAGTGGGAATTTTTACAGCCTTCTCCTTAATTACCAGGAATGCAGCAAAACTTTCCATAACTACTTGACTACTACCTATCACAGAAAAAAAAGCCAGTGGTAGTGGCAGGATGCTCCACAGTTCAGTACGGGCAGCAAAGCATGTCCATTGAAGGGGTGAGAAGATGCTGTAGATTTGCCAGTGCAGCTCCACAGCCAGCAACATGCATAGTCCTGCTGACCACAAATTATTGCATTAGGTATGGAAATCAGTTGGTAAAGTCTGATCTCTGTTATGCTATTTAGGGTAGAGGAACATAAACTATCAATTTTGCCGTAATAAAATATACGGATAATTTTGGCGTGGGTTTGAACAAAGCCAGGCTGGAAGGCAGAGAAAAAATTTTTTTATGTTAATTAAAAGGTTTTTTGATGTGAGGGCAGAAAACCACATCTTATTTTGAGGAGTTTAACCTACCTAATATGTTTGTTCTTTGTCCTTTTTCCTTTTTATAGTTAGCTAATATTTTAAACTATATTTAAGTGTTTCAATAGCATAGTTAACCATTTAACTGGCTAACCACTAGCACACTTACGGGTCTGAGCTCTGTCGCTGCATCCCCACTGTGGCCGGGGGCTTGGGCTCTATGGCCTTGTTAATGGTTTTGTGTGAAAGGCTTGGTTTGAGACTTTTTTGGTGAGGGGGCAGCTCTCCCTGACACCACCAAGTATCGCGTGTACATCTGCTGTCCGCCCGGACATTGCCCTCCTCCTGCACAGTGTTCTGGTGAAGTTCCAGTGGAGCATCGCTGGGGTTGGTGGGGTGCACACTAGTATTTGTGTGAACAAGGAGAGTCCCAGCTAAGCCAGGCAGTTTTGTTTCCTTCTCTCTATGCATGTGGTGTTTATAAATACCACCCTTGGGCTACCAGAAAATCTGGTCTCTTAGCAGTCAAAATCTCAATTGCTCCCTTCCAGAGAGCTGACATGTATTCCTGGGGAAAGCAGATATGGCCGTCAGTCCCTTGTCTAGATTTTGTTGTTGTCTGGAATGAAACATCAGGACCTGCAGTTGGTCTAGATAATCACTGTAGGTCCTTTACAGTTGAAATACTCTGTTCTATTCAAGTGCAGACAGGATTGGAGACCTGGCAGAGGACTGGGCTGTAGATCCCAGCTGTAGCTGTGTTCCTGCTTTGGTGCAGGAGGAGTGGGAGAGATTTTCTCTGCTAGGTACTTGCTGTCCGGCTGTTTTATCTCCTAAAGCCCGAGAATTAATTTATTTAATATTGATTTCATCAGCAAATGGAATGTGGTCATAAAATGTAGTAAATGTGCTACAGTAAAAATGAAGTGTATTCAACTACAGAATTTTTCATTCCACAAAAAAATAATATTTGATCTTAATTGAATTTAAAAGGCCATATAATTTGACATTTTGTTTAATGAAATGCAGGGGGAAAAAAACATAGAAAAAATATTAGTTTTTATAATTTGGGGAGGAAACATTTTAGGGATTTATCATAAAATAAATATTTCATGGCACATCAGTATTAAGGCATGTATCCTTATGGGTATATATGTCATGTGTCATTATTTCTTATGTACCATTGCTACCTATATGTTAGGATGGTTAATTATCTAGTTCTGGTAATTTGCATTGGAATCACTAAGGCCGGTTGCGTTTTAGTAATTTTTTTTTTCTAGGTTAAAAAACCTTCTCTCTGAATTATAAAGAAATATTTCAACAGTGCAAAATGAGCACAATAGATATGTTAATTTAAGTGTCTGAAAATAGAAACTTCAGGATGTAAAACGTTGTGCTGATTGGTTTCAGAATAGACTAAGAGTACCTTCCCTGAGTTTTCATGGGTTTTCTAAGTGTTTTGAATCTGAAGAAAAGAGCTTTTTTTCTTTTGTTTTGCTCAGGGTTTAGTTGGTTTTTTGTTTTATGTTTGACCAAGTATATTTGACAGACTCTGCTCCTCAGTTACAGAGTGAGGTAAAAGTATTGAATGGTCCTTGCTCATCACTATAAAGATAATGGATGATGAATTTACCTGCAAAGTGGCAGCTGAATGGAGCACTGATAGAAGATAGCAGGTGCAAAAGGCATTTCAAAGCAGGCAGGTACTAAAATATGTATTTTGTGAAGTACCTGAGAAATTACTTTAGAGCAATGAGGCTGGTGAAGGGACTGGAGAACAGGTCCTATGAGGAGTGGCTCAGGGAGCTGGGGTTGTTCAGCCTGGAGAAGAGGAGGCTCAGGGGTGGCCTCATCACTCTCTACAATTCCCTGAAAGGAGGTTGTAGCCAGGTGGGGGTTGGTCTCTTCTCCCAGGTGACCAGTAGCAGGACAAGAGGCACAGTCTTAAACTGTGCCAGTGGAGTTTTAGGTTAGATATTAGGAAGAAGTTTTTTACAGAGAGAGGGTAATTGGGAATTGGAATAGGCTGCCCAGGGAGGTGACTGATTCATCATGCCTGGAGGTTTTTAAGGCAAGACTGGATGTGGCACTTAGTGCCATGGTCTAGTAAGCACAATAGTTGGATCAAAGGTTGGACTTGATGATCTCAGAGGTCTTTTCCAACCTGGTTAATTCTATGATTCTATGACTTCAGATTGTCCTCTCAAATCAGGATGATTTTTAAGATCATATGCTGGGTCTCTAAAGAAAGGGGTTTGGTTTTGCAGGTTATCTGATTGTTTGGTTGTTTCCAGATGTTTTAACAACTCCATGGTAGATTCACCTCTAGCCATATGTTTTCTCTGCACTCTGGATAAAGTGTGACTTAGGAGGAGCGTGGGCCTTATCATGCTTTCCATCCTTCCCAAATCCTTCCCATGATAGTAAGGGAGTTGTCTACCTAAACAAATGTAAAATTTTTATTTTATTTCTCATTGTATCTCAAACATCCTTTTCCTTTCACCTCTGCAAGATGCCCCAGTCAAGGGTGATGATGTCTCTGCCTGCACACCCAGGCATGCTGGGGGAATGGAGCAGGATCCACCTCCATGACAGCACCCACACAGAATACAGGATTTGTTAACACCTAAATGCAAGTCAAAACTTGTAAGAAGTGGTTTAATAATGGGAATATCAGCAGACCCCTGAGTACAGTGCTGCTGCTGTATGCTTTCATAAATCTAAGGTTTAGGGATGACAGTTATGATGCATGGCTTTGGGAGTATGTGAAACCGCAGTCATTAAACAAAAATGGGCTTTTAAACTAATGACAGCTGCCTAAATGGCTTTGCAGTAAAACAGATTCCCTTAGGCTACCATTCTTCAAATAATAGAGGTCCTATTGATTTTAAAAAAACAGGAAAATATTTTGTTTTGGTGCTGTAGCACTGCTTTTATACTCTTCCCAAAGGTCACGCTGCTAAGCGCTTGCTAGGCTTTAAGCTGGAGGTGTTAGAAAATAATGAATGGCAGTGTTTCCTGTAATTCATGCACTGTTATTCCCCTGAATTAACCCGCATGCAATACCAAGGAATCACACCTGTTCCAAGATGGGTGTCCAAGTGAGTATGAGGACACTTTTCTCCATGTAAGCTCAGCTGTGTTTAACTGAGTAGGTAGTTCTGCACATTGTCTCTGTTATACAAAATTTTATCCAAAATCTTCATCAAAACCTGTTCCAATTCCTGCTGGTTTAAAATGATGTGCAATAAAACAATGTGTTGTCTTGTCTCCTTTGAAATCATTATTGCCAGCCTAAAGCTGAACATGAAAAGATGCATGTTTTGCCTTTTCCTTCATGCCAGAGGTCCTGGTGGACAATGATCTAAAATGCGTTGGCTGGTTTCCTTGAAGACATGTTTTAAGATGGTTGGTGGTTGCACAAGACCAACACATTCTCAGTCAACCACTTTCACATCTTTTTAACTTTAATTTTTCCCCTGCGCAGTCTTGGTTTCTTCCTGAAAATTGCTTGTTTTGTTTCTTTCTCCCTGTCCCCCTCATTCACCTTTATCAGAACTCATTGGGGTTTTTGTTCCTTCTTTTATTGCCAGGAATAGAGGAGGGAATGGAGTAAAGCAGAAGTGTGAAAGGATGCCAAGCAGCAGAATTTGGTTGTTTTGCATCATCTCTCTTCATACCGTTCACAACTTGGAGCCCACTTCTCTCCCTATAAACTCAGTTTCAGTCTGGGGCTGGCCTTGCTTGCTGAATAATTGCAGATAACTCTGACTTTTTTTAATAAAGCAAGCAGTTCCGTTAGAAATGTTTGTGAAATCACTTTCTCTGTGTCATGAGATGGCTGTTTAAAGCTGGATGTTGCAATACTATCTAGTGTTTCTAGTAGCCCTGCAAGACTGAGCAGAGGTTGGGAAGGATAGAATGAAGGTCCTGAGGTCTCCTGCTAAGTCAGGGTGTTGAGTGCAGCTTTCAGAACCTGATGAATTCTCTTCTGAATGTCACCTGCAGTCCTGGCTCTCTTTGGGCTTTGGCTATCCTGAAGGACCTGGTAACATACTGCTCTTTCTCTTCCTTGCTCATATATTTCCGTAGTCTGTTCTAACCATAAACGTGTTTTCTGTGGGCAGCTCTTTGTGGAAGTGAAAGACTGTCTAGTTGCAGAGACTTTAGCCATAGTCTCTTCTTCCTTGGGAGTATGCTTGAGTCAGGAGAGAACAGTGAATAAAGAAGGGTTAAATTAACTATGACATGGACACTAGAACAGATGGCTGACCTCTGTAACACCAAGAATTGTTAAATTTTAGAGATTTGCAGGCTGTTTCAAGTTTGTCATGCTCCTTACAACCATCTGAACATAGATACACAGCACCATTTCTTAGCTTACTGCAAAGCTCTGTTTAATTTCCCTGCTGTTTGAAACACCGAGCTTTAGGTGGAATAAGCAATATCCTTGAGCATCGATGGGATTGGTTCCCTTTGTGCCAACTTCCTTTAGACCACTGAAAGCTGAAGGAGAAGGGATACTTCGGCCATGCTGGAAGGAGCTCAGCTCCTCTGGTTCAGTTGCCTCCCCAGCACGCTCAGCTCTAGCACAGACCAGGGCCATGGAACAGTTAATTGTGGGCAGGGAGGAGACAGATGATCATCCTGCCCCAAATCACTTAAACGTCTTAAGAGTCTACCCTTGCCTGTCTGAACGAGCCAACTAATCTTTCAGTGAGCTGCACAAGTGAGCACTGAGCTATATATGGTACAAACACGGAGCTGACACAAAATTATCAATTTCCTTTTTCCTACCCCTACCACAGCAAAAACCTATGTTGCTTGCTTACTGGTGGAAGAACATCACTGTTTGAAGGAAACTGTTCCTGGCTATGGTAGGTTCTCGTCCTCTGGAGGCTTTTAGGTCAGGGTTGCACCTCTCAAAAACAGGTAGTATAGGCCAAATGGGTGGTGGTTGGATGCTAGAATTCTTGGAGAAATTATTTAAACAAAGAGGTATGGAACTAGATCAGTGGTTCTCAATCCTTTGTGTGAGATGCAACAATTTCCCGGGGACTGTGCTTCAGACACTTGCATAACGATTTGAAAGAGCAGTATCTTCATGGAGACCACACATGAAGCCTTTGGTGCAGTTCTGGAGACCCGCTGGGATGAGTGATGCCAGGGGTCCCATCTGGGACTAAGTGAGTCAAAGGTGAAAGAACAACTGTGAAGTGCTCGAAAAATGTCTTTATAAGGAGTGTACCATGTTAGTCCACCAAAAAGTGAAAGAAAAAAATTGATCTATATCAGCACATATGTATTTCTTTTATAGAGATCTATAACCTTATTACTACCGTTGGCTTTTCTTAATTACTGCTAATGCTTCTGCAGGCTGTGCAGAAAATGGAATGTGGCTGGCCTGGAGTCAGGGCACAGAGGCTTTTATCGGGGCCAGTAGGAGACAGGCCATCTGCAAGCTGTATTTAGTTTTTTTCTTGCTTGTCTTCTCTAAATAAAAATGCGATGCTGTGAGAATGTCCGTTCCATCCTATTGCTTCAGTCCACCAGAGCTGCCGTTTTCTGAAAAAATGTTTTTGAAAGTTGTATTTGGCAAATGGCTGTTTACTTAATTCCTGTCCTGTCATTGCTGCTTGTCTGTGAAACCCAAATCTCTTTGCATGCAAGCTCAGCTGTAGCTCAGTTCAGAGCATTCTTTAAACCATAGTTGCTTTCTGCTTGTTTGCTCTTTTTGACTCCCTTCCTCTGATGATGAAGGAACTGCAGGTACTTCATATCTGATGAAGGTAAATCTGGTACCTGTAGAGCCAAGGGCTGTTAGAAGCTGCAACAGCAATGTGGTCAGGTTTCCTTGCTTACCTGAAGTGTTGGAGCTTCAGCACCCTTGTGATCCTGTAGCTGTAACACAGGGAGTGTAATGAGGTTTAGCTTTGCAACAGTGATTGTCCTTCTGCCTGCAGAAAACCACGTGAAGCTTCATGAAGGAGTAGTGACCCGTGTTGGATCCCCAAGTCCTCCTGGCTCAGGTCCTTAGCCAACAAGAGAGACTTCTTCATCATTACTTTCAACAAAACTGGCTTGCCAAGAGGCGAGTTGGAAGAAGTAGCTTTTTTCCTTTCTTTTTTAAGAGAAGTAATTTCTTTGGGCTCGGTGACCTCTCTGAAGTGAACTTTTCTACTTGGGACATTGGGATTTGTTTTAGAAGTAAAATAGTCCTTCATCATGGATCTCTGTGCAAAACTATGCTGTTCAAATTACTGGGGGAAAAGAGACAGTCCCTCTATGACACTGATTGTTGGAGTGTTTTTCTTAAACTGAAAAATATAAGGCTGTCCCTGAAGAAAAGTGAGCTTAAGCAAGGCATAACATGTTTTTCCTATAGTTACAGCAATGTAACCCAGCTTTAGTTACCCTTGCCTAGCAGTGGATGTTTCTGGAGGAAGGTAGAGTATGTAGGTAGAAAGGGAAATGCAATTACGAGAGACTGAGAGCAAACACTTGTTTATATTCTATAAAATTGGTACTCATTGCTCTCTGGTTCACCTTCCTTGCCTCAAGGTTTTCTCATTAGAAGCAGTTTCTGTAAATACCATCTCTTCCTTTCCCCTTGGAGAGATCTCAAATAGCTGGGCTGGAATTAAGTGTCTGGGTAATCAATAGCTTTTCATCTACATGATGGGGTTTTTTTTCCTCAAAGTTGATTCTTTCTGTACTGGAGAAAATACGTCTAAAGGAAATGTTAATGATAAGGGTTAGATTTGACTTAGCTTACTGTTACTATATGCTCTTACAATTTTGCAATATGGATGTCTTCCAAAACAATTTCAGTTATTGCTAGGTTGACACTAAATGATTAATCTAGTAGCAGACAGCCAGTGCAGTTGTGTCTTTGAAAGAATTTTTAAGCCTCTTCCCTGCTGTTCTTTCCCTGCAAGTCTGATTTAAAGATAAGACACTTACCATAAAATAAATTTTGATGTGTAGCCTGGTTCACTTTCAGTCTCCTCCTTGGCTTCAGCATTGTGCTTCTGTCTTGCACTGAGAAGTGTGTAATGAAAGGGTTTAAAGTCTGCCCTCAGCCAGAACATTCAGTCTTGTATTTCATTTGAAGCATATGCTTGAGTTATCATGGGGTTGACTGGATTTATTCATGCACTTAGATGCATGCTTAATCTGTTCAGATAATAATGCCTGAAAGCTTTTGTTGATGGGAGGTTACAAGTATTCTTCGTGTTAGTGGCATGAGGTGCAGAGCATGTGAAAATATTCATTGATAATCTCATTGTCTGGAGCAGTCCCTGTAATGGGAATCCCTGCTTATATCCTGATTTGCTCCTCAGGTCTCTGCCTTTGCTGTGTGGTACAGAGGAAGAACTCAGTGCTTAGTTAAGGAGCTGAATTTGCAGCTGAATTTAGGGAGGTGACTAAATGCTGTAAAATGCAATGATTTGTGAGAGAAAAGGCAAGACTGCAGAAGACATCCAGTTTGGTTCCTCATGCGTTCTGTAAACTTGTAAATTTTTAACATTTTTACAGCTGAAAGCCATAGCACTGTGTACCACATTGCATCGAGACGGCTGGCTCAGAGTCCTCCAACACCTGTTGACGCTGTGAACCTGCCTATGTGCTAGTTCTGGTTTTAATTGTCTTTCTGTTTAAAGAGATGTCCTCAAATCTGACCTGAGGTTACAGGTTGAGCTGTTCCTTATTACTCTGAATAGCAATGATATGTTTAGTTGTACACCCAGTTGAGCCGGCTTGGAGATGAGCAGCAGTGGAGCTGGGCGTAAGTCGTGGAGTTACTCACAGCTTCTTACCTTTTCTTTAAGTCGTCTTGGTTAATAATACAATATAATAATAATAATTCTGTACAATAATAGGTTTTCTTCCCTGGTTTGTGTTGTGGCAATTCTGTTGTTGCGGAGGTTTTAACTCTCAATAAACAGCAGGCACGAAGCCAGTTACCATGTGCATGGTTGAACATGACTTGATGTAGCTACAGCTTATTTTCTCTGCACATGGAAATATTGTCCCTTAAAGGCAACCCTGTGCTCTGACAGCAATACTTTCATTGGAGAATGGGAAAACTTAAACACTGGCTCATAACTGCCCACTTTTATAGTCCTAGCTTTCTCAGGTACCTGAATCATCTTTTCTTAATTCCATGTGGTGAAAGAAACAGTCCTGCAGTGCTTATAAATGATGTAGTTAGCATTTGCTCAGGATGCTGAAGTTTGGGAGTGAGCTCCAGGGATATATCTGCTATGTTAAGGTTATTCAGAGCAAAGCTTGGTCTTAATGTATTTGCTAACAAATTTTAGTAGGTAAACATTAGACAGACTGCTGTCGTCCAGGGACAGATTATTATTGTTTTGGTGATGTATCTTTGGTTCCTCTTGAAAAATGACTCAAATGACCAGTGCTTATAAATAGCCACCCTCCCCTCCTCTAAACCTCCAAGTGTGGATGACTTTTACTGAGGTCAGAAAAGGGATGTGAAGATGCTGAAGGAGAGCACCAAGAGCACCCTTGCCTCTGGGTACTGTGTCATGAGGCTACAGGTGGCAATTAATCCCATTTAATCTTATTTTTAAGATATTTTTCTACACGCAGCATGAGACTCTCTCATCATCCTGTTGTTTAGGTTTCTCTGTGAGCTGGTTGTGGTCAGAATGTTTCAAAATAGCAGATTTCACGAGGCCGTGTTGATTGCAAAGCCCAATCTCATGTTCCAGCGAGCAGGGAGTAGATTTCCAACCTGAACAAATTGGTCCCCTTTCAGCTGCTTGCCCTGCAGACAGGCTGTCCACCTCCCTCCCTGACTAGAAACTGCCCCATTTTCAGTTTCAAGTTGTTCATGGGCTGTTTAATAGTTTGAATTTATTTTTTTTTGTCAGCACTGTGGGTTGTTTTTTCCCATCTACTGTTCACCATCCTGATGTGGTTACAGCAAAGGCTCCTCTCCCTGCTTGTTTTGTTCTAAGATACATAGCCAAGTGCTGCTAGTCTGCCACTTTCCTTACTCTTTTTTTTTTTTTTTAATTTGTATCACTGAAGAACGTTTTGGTCTTTGCTCTTTATTTTTGTTTGCATGATCTAATTCAGCCTGACTTTGGCAATTTCTCTTTACCCCTTTGCTTCCTGACCTCTGACACAGCTGTCTTTGCTGAGCAGCCCTTCCTTTCCATTCCTCGCATTCACTCTGCTTAGTCCTAAAAATCCCTTTTTTGGTGATTTTTTTTTTTTTTTCTCCAGTTAGATTGGGAATCATTCTCTAGATGTGCCCCCACTTTGTCTGGGGTTGATCAGTACCAATTTATTTTTTTTTCATCTCTGCCATACAGATATTCTAAGCCTTTTACAAGTGTGTTCTTGAGCACTTTTGTCCAGTTGACTTACATGGTGAGAACCTTTGATTCCTCAAAGCTTATGGAAATTTAAAAGATTAATTTTTGTGCTTCTCTTTATAGTATTCTTCTACCTGAATCACATCTCCCATGATTATGGTTGCCTCTAAAGTTACTTTCATTGAGCACTTACAGCTACTTACGGTGTCTAAATTAGAATCGCCCTCTTCCAGTTCAGCAGCTGGAGGATTACAATTGCTGTCTGCTGCTTCCAGGAATATCTGTGGCCAGCTCTTTACATTAATAGTGGGTTCTTCAGTTGAGTATTTTGGGAAGTTACAGTCCCACAGTAAGATAAGCCCTGTTAGTACTTTTATCTTGCTGTGGACTTTGAAATCTACACTGTACTGCCATGCAAACTGTCGGGTGTAGGCTAATCTGTGCCACTGTCCCCCTTTCTCCCAAGCAGTGTTGACCCCATACTACTGCAGTCCTCTGGAATTTCTTTTTCTGCTAACTGACTTTTCCGTTGCATTGCCCTTTCTCCTGATATCAATATATTAATCCTTGATCTTGTTTCTTATTCATCATCTGTGAATTTCTGGCTGATTATCTACCATCCTATCTGATTGCTGCTATTGATGTTAATATGCACTTTGTTCTCCTAAGTTTGGATATTCTGTGCTTTTTCACCCATGTTTACCAGTCCCGCTGTTTATTAAAGCCATATGTGGGAATAACTGATTTTCCTGATTATCCTATCTCTAGAGGTGATTTTTTTCTCTAAAAGTCCTGGTTGTGCCTGCTGTGATCACAGAAGGACATCTCTCATCCACAGAGAAACATCCTTCTTTGCATGACTGCCTTCTCATGGTGGAACACCCTGAAACTTCCCTTTCAGTCTCAACTCTTAAACCATATGGGTGACATTAACTTGTAATAGCTTTTCCTTCCTTTTGTAGCATTGAAAGAAAGTCCTCAGGGATGATGCTCAGAGTCTAAGCCTTGTCTCCCCAGGCTCTCTCTGTAGCCTAGAGGGAGGTAGGCACCACCAGGGAGCATCTAAAATAGGCTCCTGCTCCAAATTGCCTTCCTAGTCTCCCAGCAGAGAGACTATCCTCTTCTGGGCTAAATTTAGTCCTGAGCCTGGTTCATGCCTGTGGTTGAATTCTCCATCTGCACACAGAGTAAGAGCATTTCATCTCTTACTGGGAGGTCAGAGGTAAACCTCTGGGGGGAAAAGAAACTAGAATACTCTTAATAATAAGAATCAAATATAGTGGTGTAAATAAATAGAGAGCTGAGGACAGTACAGTGGAGCAGCCAGGGACACAGGATGAAGAAGGAGCTGGAGAAGAGTCAGGCCTCCAACAGGTGAGTTGTGGCCTTGCAGTCAGAAGCAGCTGAAAGACTTTCCTGGTGCAAAGACATCTTGCAGCATCTCTCCAATCAGGAAGAATGAGTCCAGATTGCTGTGTCTACAGAGCTATTGTTTTATTTCCCATTAAGAGGGTAGACACAAAATCAGATTTTCACTCCAAGTTGTCTTGTATTTTTAGCCTGTGATTGGATTGCAAATGCACACTGGATATTTACATTTCTGGAAACAGGCTCTGGTGCTGTTGTCTTAACCAAGATCCAAGTTAATTTGCTGAGTTTCCAGATGGGAGTCATTCATTTCTTTATTACAAATTTGCAGGAATGCTTAATTTAATCTATATTTTCTAGCTCAGTAAGTTTGCCCATTTTAACATTCAAGCATTTTCCTTACCTCCCCTTCTGCTTCTTTTTTCCTTATCCTTAAGCTGAATTATCCACTGTGCAGAATAAAGAAAATGAGTTTTGCAAAAGGAGCCACCTGTCCATCATCCATCCTCTTGGGGAGCTGATTGCCCTTCCATCTCCTTCAGAAGGTTTCCTAAGAAGTGAATAAGTTCAGGGCATAGCTGGTAGAGCCTCTTAGCCCTGTTTCACTTGATTTGTTGAGACTCATTCCATTTTGCTAGCTTTTTTGTTTTAAACTATTTAATGATCACCTTATTCTGGTCTAGTGCATGTGTTGAATATAGATGTTGTTAAACTGTTGGTTCTTTCTCTGTTGTGAGTAGATAAGGATATTTGCAGGAGGAGATTCATAATTTTCCTAAGCAACATTCAGCCTCCAGTGCATTGAGTGGCTTTGTGATTGTGTTATAGCCATTTCTTTAATGAAATTTTAAGCTGCGTGTCTCTCTGCAATCACTTCTGCCTGGGGTTCTTAGATAGCCATGCAAACACTGTGCATGTCGGTGCTATGGTATACAGTGCATACTGAAGAAGCAGACGAGGTGCAGACAGGTAAGGTTAGCTCATGAGCCAGCTCTTTTCTTCACTGCTGCATTTTCCGTAGCAGCTGAGACTGTTGTAGGAAAAAATGATGCACTATGTTTTAGCTACTTTAGTTTCAGAATGAGTGTATTGAACCAGCTTGAGGTCAACTTTATTATTTCTACTTCTTGTGTTACGAGTTTCCAGTACTCCAAATAGCCAAATGTCATTCCAGAGAAACACAGAAGTGCTGCACAGGGAGTTTGCATCCCTAAGCCCTGGAGACACAGCATGCTTGGAGAGACAGGCACGATTGAGAGCTCATCTTGAGCAAGTTGGATCAGCTGCCTGCAATACTTAGCCCGCAGGTGGGAATGTATAAGTGCCCTGCACTGTTCCTGTGTTGCTTGTGGTGATGTAGCAGTTGAAGAAAGCTGGGGTAGGTAGAGAATATGCAATAGGAAACTGTTCTGCATCATTCCTTGCTCAGGACTGTTGCCTGTGAGGCAGCAATGATGGGAGTGACATGATAAGTTACCAGAAGACATCTTTTTGTTCTTCGTCTGTACAGCATAAAGTCTTGCTGCCTCCTCATCTGAGGCTCTGGCCCCTGAGTGCTGGGGTGGTGCTTTCAACCAGGTGGTGCTTAACCTGTGCGACACTGGGGCCAAGTGGGGCAGTTGGCTAGAGGGGAAGTACTCAGGAGACTCTGGCTGCTCACTTCTGTGAGCCTTTGCTGCTTGTACATTTTAGACATGAAATTGTCAACACTGGTTTTATCCACAGCAGAGGAGTGGACAGGCTTTGGAGTATTTTACCCAGTGATGGAAGTGATGGGGGGGCAGGGCCAGGTGAAGCAATACTGTGGTTGTGCCTGGGAAGGCAGACACAGCCACAGCAGCTCAGCCCATCCTTGGGACTGAGGGCAGGGGATACATCTTTTACGTGCTCAAAGGGTCAAGGCGAAACTTGGACATGATTCCTAGCACTAATGGAAGGCTGTGAAGCACCACAAAGGCAAAGGTGATGTAATGGAAATGATACAGTCAAAGATTATTTGGGTGGCAGTTCTCAGGTCAGCATCTCAGATTAACAGACATTAACCCAAATAGGGTGGGATTTCTTTAGGAGGAATAAAGTAATAAAAGATATGTTTAAATTCTTATCTTGCATATTTGTTTGAATACAATAATGATTCATTAGTAGGAGAATTGGTTTAGTTAAGTTATAGGAAGTAAAATGACATGATAAGCTTAAGAAGGAAAGTAATATTTTACCTTATTTGATATAAAAATGGTATTATAGTATATATTTTATTAGAGCATTGTTTTTATTTTACTCTACCACTACAAAAAAGGATGAATATAAAGGAGAAAGAAACTGCATTTGTAATAAGCACAGAAGCTTCTGAAAGGTAGCTGTGAGATAAGCTTGTTGCATCGAAAAGGCCAGCCTGGCATTTTCTCCCTATTACGTTGTGTGTGCAAACTCATTACGACCCTTTAGGAGTTTCTCACGGACTCCTCCCGCCTTTGGGTGACCAGGACACTGAAAACATGGGATTATCCCTGTGCTCCCCCCAGACACAGCACCATCCGGTATGCGTGTGTTGTGAAAACGGCTCAGCAAGGCTGCCCTGCAGCAGCCAGAGCTGGTTCGGGCTACCTAGCAAATCCTATTAAGGCAGGGGTGCCAATACAGTGTGCACAACTTTGGTGCAGAGGGGGCTATTTATAGCTGCAGTAAGAGTATTGTGTGCACAGGGCTTTTCTTTCACACCTAATTAGGGACCTTGACAGATTCTCTGTCCCCTTTACCTGCTCAGCTGCTTGGGTGCCAGACCTCTGAGAGCACCAGTGTTTTAGATGGAAATCCCGGTGATCTTTTAAGACCATCTGAACGCCATTGTGGAGGAGGAAGTCATGATTTTCCACTTGCATCTCTGCACATCATCTCCTTCTGTCTAGACTCAGTGGGTTCAGCTGTTAAGCTCTGGGTGAGGCCATGCCCTGCTGTCACAATGAGCCTTGCTGTGGGAAGGAGGAGGGTGACCATATACCTGTCAGTGATGTCATTAAACTTCTAAAGCTCTTCTCAATGTGAGTGAGCTTTTTGGGGTACAGTGCATAGGACTGGGAGTTTGGAGGAACAGAATGTTACAGAACTGCAGGGTCAGGGTTACAAGGCCAGGTTCTTTGTTTTCATGGGAAAGATTTACACACCCCATCGGCAGCGTCAGTTCATGTTTCTTTCCGGTCTGGCTGGCGAGATAGGAAGGACTCACCTATAAGAAGTTTCCAGCCTGGGATAATCCGATGACGGAGTGAGGACCTCCTCTGTGTGTGTGTGTGTGTGTGTGTGTGTGTGTGTGTGTGTGTTCACAATCTGGTTTTAAGCTTTGGCATTTGGCAAGTACTCTAATGGTGTGTCAAGGCATTACCACGAATTTACTTTCAAAATAACATAGCACTAGTGGAGCACGAAGAACAAAGATGAACAAGAACATGTTCCTTCCAGCAGCTGGCCTGGCTGGAGCCCCCCCACTGCTGCCAGCCCCCTGAGATCTGCCACAAAGTGTGAGCAAATGTGTTAACAAAGCATATGAGATTTCTGCACACTTACTGCATTGCATCAAGCAAGTTGATTATAGAGGCTGTTGATTTTACACTTAAATGCCTTTCCTTTGACACTTAAATGCCTTTCCTTTGGGAACTTGACAGTTTTCCTCGGAGGTTCTGTGCCAGCATCCCTTGAGCGGGCTGGCAGCCTGTTTCAGCCCACTGGCACTTCTCTGCAGGGTGTCAGTGTCCACACCTGTGGTGAGACAAGAGGGAGCAGCCTTTTTATGGGTGGTCTTGTGTGGGAAGGGAGTGGGAGGCTGGTGTCACTGCAGTTTCAAATCTACCCTGTTGGCAAAGAGGTGAAGCAAAGCCTCAGGCAGTGGGAGAGGGAAGATGCTGCTTCTGCAGAGCAAGGAAATAGGAAATTGTAGCTGACTGGTGCTTCTGGCGATGCTTCCTTGCAGTAAGCACACTGCTCCTTGCAGAGTATGGTTTTCGTTAGTTAAATAGGCTTAAAATCAAGTCTCCTTCAGGATTTGGGGCACAGTACAAGACTTCCCCTTCACTCAGCAAATACACCTCCACATCACTCTGCATAAAATAACTTGCAGTTCTTAAGCAAGGAAATACTTAAATTGAGCACCAGGCGTCTCAGGGCTTTGCTAGAGGATGTTGGATGGGCACTGTACACAACTGGATAAAACGTGGGCAAGGTGGCTAATGACACCTGCAACTTTGCTGCAATATTTTTGTGAAATGTTTCCAGTGTAGCAAAAGCCTAGGGCTCTCCACACAAATACCCCCTTCTTTTACCTTAGTTACAACAAAAGACTTAACTTTTTGTTAACAGTGTACGAAAAACTTCTAGCAGTAGAACAAGCAGAGTCTGTGGAAAGCTTTGATCTCTGTGGTGAGGCATTCAGGATGTGGCTACCAGCATTACACAGGGTGAGGTGGTTTGGAGCAGCAGAACAGTGCTGCTCAAATCTCTATGCTGGCATCCATGAAAGAGGCCAAGCCTCCATCCAAGACAGGATAACGGTATATTTGTAACACTGTTTTGGCAGGACAAGTTCAGCTGCTTGGTCAAGGTGAATCTGGGCTGCAGTACGTCTGAATGGCATGTCAGCCTGTAGTCTCCTGGTGCCTTCTTGCAGCCCTAATACATTGACCTGTTTTGAAAACCCAGTTTGGCTGGTTGAGATGGGCTAATAGGGCTGAGCAAGACTGAAGCAAGGGATGGTTGTTAGCTACTGTAATCTGCTGTCCTAAAGCCAGCAGCTTACCACGTGTTTGTTAGGTTGGACTGGGAAAAGATGTTCCACTTCAGCTCTGCTTCCTAAAATGCACAAAAATATTCACCAGCTTTTCCGAAAGATTTTTTAGTTAATTAAGTTACCTGCAAGGCTGCATTGAGTCTACTTTTTATCCTAGCACAGAGGAACACTTAGTGATTGGAGTGATACATCTTTTTATATTCATATATATCTTATTATTGTTGAGGTTGTAGAGCAGAGCTTATATCTTCAAGTCTTGTAATGGTTGAAGCTGTTCAGTCTGTCCTTGAACTGCTCTGCAGTGGTATACCCACCAAATTTTTCTTGCCTTGGAAGTAAAAGTCAGTAGTGTGATATTAAAGTTGAGGCAGATGCCTTCTTATGATTTCAAGTGCCTTGTTTTCTCTCTCAAATTTGCTTTCATCAAAATGATGGCTTACACTTGCTGTCTAAGCAGTACAGTATCCAGCAAGTAGTGAGGGCATTTTTCTGCTTGGCGTGAGGCGTTGCCAACAATGTCAGGGTGGTGCAGGGCTGGCGTGGCATTTGCAAATGATCACTCATAAAACCAGTGCTGTGATTAATTAGTGTTTTCAGAGCTCTGAAGCAGTCATTTCTGTATTAGTAATAGTTGTATCTAAGTGGCACTCTGCTGGCATGAGGTTTCTCTTTGAACAGAAATTGAAAACAGGTAATTTTGCCATTAAAGCCTGAGTGTGTAGCCACATCAGGCTGTAGGCACAAACTGGGTCTTATGTTAATGTATCTGGTCCTTGAAGGTTTTTGTCTTTTTGATGCAGAAGTCTTGCTGCTCAAGGTGTAGATATGTGTGTGCTGACCTAGTGCTCCCCTTCTTTTTAAAGAACTTCTGTGAAGTTTCAATAGACACATTTTGGAAAAAACAGGATTTTTCAGCTCTTACCTTTGAGGGAAGCTGAGTTCTGTACCAGAAGTTCCTGTGGTGAATAGGCAACCAACTCCAAAAATTCAAACTGGGGAGCTGTAGACTGCAAAACTATCAGCTTCTGGGAAACCCTCCAATTCTTTCTACCTGCTTGGACCTCCAAAACTAAAGTTTGGAGCATCTCTTGAGATTCTGTAACTTGTTTATGCGAACACTCAAAAAAATTACAGTACATCTGAGGAGCTGTAGAAGAAAAGCAACAGTTGGCTCCTGGTTAGTAGGGATTCGAAGCTGTGATGGAACTTATGGAGAGGGATAAATAATCCCACACTAGCTCTTCTTTCTCCAAAATGTCTACAGCAAAAGTTTGAAAGTGTGAGCTGCAACTTCTGCCAGTACTCCTGGATGTCCTGGATGGTTTCTGGCAGATGAGAAAGGGGAAGACAAGCTGAGAACAGAACTATCCTCTCTGAGCTCTCTCTTCAGGCTTTGCTTGCTTCATGGAGAGACTCAATTCAGTGTTTTTGTGATTCTTATTTTGCCAGTGTAGGAATGGGGATACTGAGGGGCATAATGGAAATGTGTGGGGTGATGCACTGACTTCTGCTCTCCATCTTGCCCAGGAATGTTTGAGTGTTGGAAGAATGTAAAATGTAAAACTCATCACTGGGTGGAGCGAGAGTGAATGCATGGTTTATACATGTGGTTTGGCTTTTTATTTAAGGGAGAGGAAAAAAAAAAAAAGAAAACTAAAAATAAACTTCTGGCTTGCCTCCACTTCCTGGTTCACACAGGGCTGTGGAGGAGTAGCTGAAGGAATAGGGTGGCCAGCCCAGCCTGGCAACCCCCCTGCCTGAGCCCAGGGCATCTGGAGGGGCAAGGTGAGGGGACAAACAGGAGGCAGCCAGCACCCTCTTGGGCAGCCAGTGGGGGGCATGGCTGGTGGTGTGGGGCTGACTATTCTCTGGGTGGTGGAGTGCGACACTGGTGTTACTTGGTATAGAGGCACTCTGAGTGTCTGTCCTGTGTGGGGTGGCTGCCTGAAGTCCCTCTATGCCCATAAATCCTTGTTGTGGGTAAATGTTTAGCTCCTCCATCAGTCCCAAGTGTATGTTTTGGGGTGAGGGAAGGGGATGGCCTTAAACCCTAAATCCCAGAGAGTATTTTAGAGGTCCAGAGTGGTTTAGAGATTTAGCTGAGTGAGCAAGCAAAGCAATGGTGAAGCCATCAAAACCTGTAATCTAATTGCAGCCTCTCGTGCTGATGCCGTAGTGTGACGTTAGGGTGGTGCAACTGGCACCAAAACTTGGCCTGGGAGCCACTGGGACACCATCTGAGAGCAGCTGTGCCAGCTCACAGAGGGCTTTGCTCTGCAGGGTGGGAGGAGCACCACTGGGGTGGTTTGCTCAACTGGTGCTGCGAGAGCTGCAGACAGGAAGCAAGAAAGGCAGCACCCAGATGAAATGACAGGGCAGCTGTGTTTGTCAAGAGTTGCCCTGGGAGTTCATTTTTTTCATGAAGGATGCTACAACATTTTTTTGTTTGTTTGTTTTTTAAGAAAACCAAATGATCCTGTGTAGGCAATGCGCAGGTGATTAAAGTGTTTATTATAATACTAAAGTGCTTATGAATAAGTTGACAAAAGCAGTAGGAAGTTGCATCCTTTTCTCTGCTTCTTACAGGCAGGACTGATTCTCTCCCAGCTTGTGTCAGCAAGTAGTTGCAGAACTTGTTCTGGACCAAACTGCCAGCAGGGACCTTTATGTTTTCCATATGAGCTAAATTTAAATCTTGTTTGAACCTCCATGAACCCACCTTGCTTGTCTTAAATCCAGAAGCTGATGATTTGGACAGATTTGGCTGAAAATCCTCCTAAATTTTGTCAGTGATTTTATGGCATTTGTCCTACCAACATAGGTATCATCTGTGTATTTACATTGCATATTTATACTTCACAGTTTGGTAGTTCTCAGAAGTTTAGAAACCTCCTGGGAAAATTTACACTGAACACAGTGGCTTTGGTCCTTTGCAATCTCAGTTTTCTGGCCTGTATTAATGTATTTTTTCCCTCAGCCTGTATGGATGGTCCTTGCAAGTTCAGCAGTGGGCTGGTGGAGTGGAAACCAGGGAGGTGCAGGCCTGCTGAACAGTGGGTTGCACATCTGGGGAGGCTGGTGAGAAGAATCTGACATTTTAAAAGCATTAGAGGATGGTGGGTATTACATCTATACATAAAAAGAACTTTAAAAAGTGCCTGGAGGTGTTTCAGGTTGCTCATCTAGGTAGCAAAGCATCTGAATGGCAGAGCTGCATGGTGAAGCATCTTGCCATACATGGAACTTCTCTGAGCAAGGATAAAATTGGTGGATACAATTTAGTTTCTGAAAGACTGTAGTAAGTTTTGTGTGACTAATGGTAAAGGGAGTAATCATGGGTGGAAGAAGAAGCATGGCTGGTGTGGTGGAACAGGGCAATCTGGGTTTCTTTCCTGCTATTTTTTTCCCAGAAGAAAGTCCCAGCCCTCATGGCTCTGTTTCTGCTGAATGGCCCCATGGGGATGCTCTGGGCTGTGGCAGAGATGCTCCTGCGCTGGCTGGAGTGGTGGCATGACTGCTGGGTGTTTGTTTAATGCTGGCTGCCATCACCTTGTCCTTGCTACTGTTGCAGCCCTGGGATATCTAAGGGATGTTTTTTATTAAGTGCAGGTTATTCATCTGCTTCGTTTGCCTCTGTGGGGGAAGAACTGGTTATAGTGCAGGGATTCCCTGTGGTGTATCTGGCAGTTTCAACTCACCTTGAATTTTGTGACTAATTGCTGCAGCAATTGAATTTGGTGTCTGAAGACAGCATTGCAGTCATGTATGATGGGAGGGGTCAGAAGCAGTTTTTCTGTTTAGCTCCCTTGATGACTTCTTTTAATCTGGCTTGTTTGACCAGTTTTGTTGTTGATTGGTTGGGGTTTTGGTATTTTGAGGTGTGTATGTGTTTGGGGATTTTTTTGTTATTAGGAAAAAGAAAAAATAAAAACTCCTTGTCTCTTTAATAGAATGTAATTAGACAGGGGAGCAAGCTATTGAATGGCTCTGGCTAAAGATGTGAAAAAGTATTTTTAACTTCGTGCTGTTGTATGAAGGGTTTTTCTTTTTCTGCCTTTATGATGCTGACTGCCCATTTATATTTTAGCATCTGTTCCTGTAAGAATGTGGAAGGAAATGAGCTGGTTCAGCAGAGACTGAAACCCAAACTAATCTCACGCTGTAGTAAATGCTCAATGGTCTCATTGTCTGTGGGCACTTCAGCAGCAAACCCAGGAAAAAGAAAACCAAAACCAGTATTAAGCCCCCAAATAGATGACAGAGAAAGCACCAAAGCCCTTTTGTTGTTTTCCCCGGCATCCTGCAGGCTCCACACTTGTGCCCCACCAGCACAAAGCTCGGCAGCGAACCACTGGGAGCTTTGTGCTGCGGCTCGGGGTGCCGGGCGTGGGGTCCTGCAGCCGGTGGTGCCAGAGCCTGCATTCACCAGAGCCTGCATTCACCAGAGCCTGCATTCGCCATCACCTGGAGTCGCTGTCACCAGCAGGGCAGCCGGTTCCTGCCAAAGCTCTTTATGAGCTTTCCGCGGCTGGCTGCCATGCATCCCGCAGCGTCCTCCCGTCCTTTCACCCTGTGCTTCCCCACTTACATAACTGACTTAGGCATTACCCTCCCTGCTCTCCTTGCGTGCCTTCAGCACTCCTGCATCACTTGGCCTCTTTGTTTCAATAAATAACTTTCCAGCCAAGTCACTCCTTAGGTGAGGCTGGAAGTATTTTGAAGAGGCACCAAGTTTACATTCTTGCCTTAATTTTGCAGATCTGTTTCATACCTAAACTCACTGGCATTATTTACTGAAAGTATATGGAGAATAATATTTCTCATTAAAAAAAAACCATCCTGGTAGCTTGTGAACCCATGGCACTTTCTCTGGTCAGAAACTGAAAGGGGAATGGATTTTTTTTAATTGCTTTTTCAGACTGAGAGGAGTGTAGAGATTAGTAGAGCATAAACAGAAGGAAGCAAAGGAGCTCTCAAGTGTTTTAATGATTTGAGTAGCTAATTTGTTTAGTATGAGTTGTCACTGAGCCTTCAGTTTGGCACTTAGGGTTTTAGTTTATTAAACACAAATAAATAAAGCATGGAAGTGGAGTTTCTAGCGATTGTGGTCCAGCATAGCTGTGTATACATTCTTCAGTCCTACATGCAGGACTGCTCAATCCTTGCTGGTATTTCCCAGAGGAGCTTTTCCTTGCAAGGTGTTGTCATGTATGAGGGAAGTGATCCTGCCCTTATGCTGTTGTGAGGCCCCACCTGGAGCACTGCATCCAACTCTGGGATCCTCAGTGCAGGAAGGACATGGATCTGTTGAAGTGAGTCCAGAGCAGGTCATGAAGATGATCAGAGGGATGGAGCACCTTGCCTGTGAAGACAGGCTGAGAGAGATGGAGTTCAGCCTGGAGAAGGCTCTGAGGAGACCTCATTGCAGCCTTTCAATATAAAGGGGCTTATAAAATAGAGGGAGAAGGACTTTTTTCAGGGAACTGTAGTGACAGGATAAGGGACAAGTGTATTAGACTGAAAGAGGGTAAGTTTAGATTGGATATAAGGAAGACATTTACCCTGAGGGTGGTGAGAACCTGGAATAGGTTGCCCAGAGAAGTTGTGGATGTCCCATCCCTGGAAGTGTTCAAGGCCAGATTGGATGGACCTTTGAGCAGCCTGGTTTGGTGTAAGGTGTCCCTGCCCATGGCAAGGAGGTTGAACTGGAAAAAGATCCCTTCTGACTTTAACCATTCTGTGATTATGTATTTGTGCCAGTGAGATCTGGTACCAAAATCTGCATTTGTTTAGTGACAAAGACTAATATTTATACTGTACTTTAACAACTGTTGGCACTACTGCATGGTGAAGGTAAGCAAAATTCCTCTGCCTGAGCGGAAAAAATGTTCTTCAAGAACATGAGACCTCTAATATTTCCAGTCAGGGTAAATTTATTGATATTTTATGGGCTGAGAGGCAACAGTAGGAAAAGGACTGTAACCTTTTGAAGGAGAGGAAGCATATATTTTTTTTTTAGGCTTGGCAAGTGTTGCCATTTGTCAGGCAGCTCCTCTTTATGCCTAGCCCCTGTCCTTGGACCTGCTCAGGAGTGATTTGAAAGGACTCTTCACCTCATCAGTGCAGGGGATGTTTGCTGCTGCAAGATGTGTTTCTGCAGACAGCTGTCTGGCAAAGCAGGGAAGTCCCATCAGCTGCCTTACAGCTTAAATTATCTGCTTTTTGGCACAGCAACAGGCTCTTTTTGGCCCTGTGCATAGTGCCTGGCACAGCAGAAGCCACATCTCAGCTGCCACTGCTCTGCATCGCAGCGGGAGCCCTCCAGCATCCTGCTTTTGTGTTGGGGCAGCCACTGGCAGGTGTGATCCCCCTTGCAGAGCAGGAGCAGCAGGCTTTGCCACTGGTTAACTTTAACCTGTATCAGCCTGAGGTGTGCTCTGAGCACAGAAATGGAAGCTCCCACTGCTTGAAACCAGACTGCTCATGTCAAATGTAGCGTGGATTGGACTGTGTGCGTTGCATAGATTTCTCCAGGAAAGCAGCAGGCTTGGAAATGCTGGCAGCAACAGCAGTGTTAAGAAACTGGATGTTTTTTAGTGGAGTTATTTCTAGGTGGAGGGTGGTGTTCTGTTTTTGAGAAGTTCTGTAAGCCCTGCCCGAGGTGCTCCCAGCAGCCCGTGCAGCTTTGTGGTGCAGCCTGGAGGAACGTGCTGCTGCAGCTCCCTCCCTGCTGGAAAGAGCAGTTTCTGTGGAGAAGTAGTCAATTTCCATAGGAAAAGCCACTTTGGGGGTTTTATGCATACACAAATTTTATTCAGTGGTGTGCCAAGACATGTAGGGTCTTGACACTTTTTCACGACTCGCATGTCAGCAGGGATGGACCGTCGGAGCGAGTGCCCGGCTGAGCAGACCTGTGCCCGGCCAAGGCTACCTGCATGTCCCAGTGTACATCCAAACACCACTACTGCACAGTCCAGAGTTTTGGCAAACTTATGGTATTTTTGCACAGTTTCCCCACTTCCATCTGCTTGCACAATCTAGAGGGCCTTTCTGGTTTGCAGAGGGTCATGTGTTGCTCTGGTGTGAGTGCTGCTTGGAGATAGGGGAGGAGTTATGCCAGATCCCCGTGGTCCCACCCATGGGTTAGAGCAGCAAAGATGTACAAATAAAAAAATAAAAATGGGGGGGGAGGGAAAAAGTGCTTTTCTCTGTGGCAAATCTCTCATTTACTACAAGCACCGTGTGTCTGTAAGTGTGCATGAACACATTTGCTGAACTGCTTCCCCTCCCCGTGTTGAATCCTGAGGTTCCTCATACTCCAAGGGGGCTACAACCTGCTTGTAGCATTCAGGGGTATTTTCAGTCACCTTTTTCCCTGCTCTAGTAAAGGGGGATTTTTTAAATTGTATTTTCAGAGCAAACTGCCTTGCCTCATGGCCTTTCTGTTTGTTGCAGCTGTTCCTCTGATGTGCCAGATCTGAATCTCACCCTTTAGGTAGAAAAAACCCCAACTTTATTTTGAATAAAATAGAAATATATGTGTGTTAGAAGCTGCACTTGCTGAAAACGTTTTCTAGTACACAGATCCTATTGAACAGCAAATAGAGAGTGATTGTGGTCTCCCCTACTTGAGACTGTGGTTAGATTTGTTTGGTTGGTTGATTTTGTACAACCCTGCTGCATCACTAGGTTTTACATGTGGAAGTGTTTCAGTAATGTGTTGGATCACTTATTTCTTATCATTGTTTTTCCTTGGAGCTTTACATCTCTTCCATTAGACCCTCTCAGCAGATGGGTTTTGAAGCTCCACATTTGTGGGTGCACAGATCAGGTATCTCATACCATGACACTGCCATTTGCCATCAACCTGAAAGAAGATCACGGTGTCATTCTGAAAGAACAGGGTACCCCTGAGCATGGCGGGCACAGGAAAGGCATGAAATGCAGAGCAAATTCATCTCTGAACAGAGGAGAAGCTGCTCATCTGGAAGCACAGAGAAGAGCCCAGGCAGAGCTGAACACAGATTGACCCAAGGCACTAAGGTCAAAAGGCAAATCCCCTTCCTGGATGAGTTCCCAGTGCAGATAAGGAAACTTGATGTCGAGGTGAGACCTCATCCAAGATGGTGTGTGTTGTGCCAGTGGCCAGGAATTGGGAGGCTGTCACTGCACCAAGTGCAGGGGAGGATTTCTATGGCATGGGGAAATGAAAATGTGTGTCTGAGAGGAGGCAAGAATAGCCTGGTCAGTCAAACCAGGAAAGCCAAGGCTGATGTGGGGCTGATGGCTCTCTATCCATGTGTGTAGCAGAGGGGAAGTTTTTGAGAAGACAGTGCTGGGGCCAGAGGAAATGTGCTCACCAGCACTGGGTACATTTGGGCTGGAAGTTAGAAGATGATTTTTGGATGGGTGGAGGAATAAGGCCATGACTGGGGTGGTGGGAGGAAAGCCTGTCTGGCTTTTGGGATAAAGCTCAGCAATAAAGGTAATGAATGACACTACATCTGCCATATCTGGGCCTGAATGTGGTATTTCCAAGAGGAGCAGCTTCTCTTTAGGAATATTGAAAATAATGAGTATTGAGTACATTAAAGTACAAGTATATTGAGATACATCCACTCTGTCATAACTCTATACAGAAGCCATTAGAACAAAGCTGAACAAGGGAAGCTTATAGGACATTAAAACAGCTTAGAAACAACAGTAAACAGGGAAATAACCTATAATAGCTAAGTAGAATTTGCAGGAACAATGGCACTCAGCATCTTTGCTTCACAGTGCATGCCTGTGGTGAACATCTCCAGGGCTGGCACTCAAGCAGGTCTGTCCCCTCACTCTTGGCTGCCAATTTGGTGTTGGCATGGGCTGTTTCTTACTGCACTTTGCCTTTTTTCAGCCCAACGGAGTCACCTCCTCAGCTGAGTGCTCGTTGTGCCACGGTGTGAATTAGTAGAGAAAATCCATTAATTTTATAAGAACAGTACATTTACTGAAGGCAGTTTGCTGTCACAAGAGTTTACAGTTTATTCTGAGTTGGAAGGGACCCACAAGGATCATCAAGTCCAACCCATGTGAGGATTGAACCCACAACCTTGGCTTTATTAGCACCATGCTTTAACCAACTGAGCTAATCTCAGGGTCCAGTAATAAGACAGATAATTTCTATGAGAAATAGTTTTGACTCTTTTGATCCTTTGTAAAACAGGGCAGGAAATGATAACTTTCTCTCTCAAATTTGGACCAAGTGCAGTTTTGATGGCTGTATTGGCAGGTCAAAATCACATATGTCTGTTCCAAACTTGTGGGTAATTGCTTTGTGCAAAGCCATTCATGAAATAATTTTTTCCTCCAGGAATGTGAAGTCTGCTTATTGAATCTCATTTCAGAGCAGGGCCATTTCTGGCTGTAGCAGAAATGTGTGCACAACTCCGTTCTTTCTGACCTGCCTATGGCTTTGTTTTTGTTTGGAGAATATAATTTCGAATATATTTTTTCCACATAGCTTCTTAATCTGTCTAGCCTGATATTTTCCAAACTTGTCATTTCCTTCATTTTCTCCTTTATTTTCTCTTACTAAATCTTCCAGCCCATTGAAAATATCTGACATGTAGATTTAAGCAATTTTTGACACAGAATGATTCTTCTCTCAGGTTAATAGGCAGTGGGTGCTCTCGCAGACTAAGGATAGGTTGAAAAACAACAAATGGGCTTCCTGCTGTGGGCTGATGCTCGGGGTGGATTACAGAGCAGATGAGAGTTGTTACAACAGATACGTACACTAAAATGGACAGATAAGATAATTGATGCAGTAATGTACAGAAGAAAGGTCTGTGTGGTTTACAAATATGTATTACTGTGTTTAGGGTCTGATTCTGTTACAACTGCAAATATTCCATTGGCATTCATTAGGAGTGGGGTGGTTTTTTTGTCAATGCAAGTTATTTGATTATCAGTACTATTGTCCAACCTGTGGGTTAGCCTGGCTCTGGTGTTCATGGACTACATGTGGGATCATGTGAGAGGCAGGAGGGAGGCAAGAGGGGAAGGTCTAGTGTGGATACAGAGGTGGGGAGGAAGGAAAGGAGCTGGGAAGGATGGGTGGAACAGAAGGAATGTCCATCAACATAAAGGTGCTGCTGCAGCCCTATAGGCCATACAGAAAAAGGCTGAAAGGTAGATTAAATGGGAGATGGGTCTGAGAAATAGCATGATGCTGTAATGGCATTGCAAAGTGTAAACGTACACTTTGATTTTCCTTTTTCAACAAAGGATGTGCTTGAGGGGAAAATTGACTCTGTGCCTTTGGTGTCAGAGCTGAGAGCCCTGTCCTAGGTTTTTGCAGGCTCTTTTGTCTAGATGGTGCCAGTCGCAATGGGACTGTGAGCAGCCCAGCCTTCCCCTTCCCAGCAATGTGTTAGGAACTGCAGCAGGGCAGCCACATTCCCTGGGAGAGCTCCCTCAGCCTTCAGCCGGGTCACAGCCAGATAGGACTTTGTTCCAGCAGCAACCCTTTTGGTCTCTGGCAGAGCTCAGGCAGAGGTTTATTTAAAGCCCTGGTCCTTTCTGTGGAGTATAGGAAGTAGGAAGCGCTTCCTCCCCGTAGATCTCTATCCAAAGCTTTTGTCCACTTTTTAAAAGTCCCACCCTGCTTGGAGTCGCTCCAAAACCCAGCATGCCAGAGCCATGTGCTATTGTTCAACGGGGTCATCCTTAGCTGTGGCTCTTCTTTTCCAAAATGGAAAGTTTTGGCACCAAAACACTGAAGAGCTCTATCTTGGGCTATGGGATGTATAAATGCCTGTCTGTCCACCCTGCCCCACTGTCCCTCCTGCAGTTGAAAATGTTGGTATTGCAGAGGAAATACGAGGATTGACCTTCCTTTGGGAGTCTATTTGATACTTACCGCTGAGTTTTAGTTGTGAAACTTAAAGGAGGTGTCAAGATAGGTCTGACAAGTTGTGATCTCTGCAATAGAGGGTCAAGAAGCTAGAAAAATAGTGTTAACCACAAGAATGTAAGCGTTTAAAATACTTTTAAGGTACTGCCTACTCTCTTCAGAGCAGGAGCGGGGAAATGTGACATTATTTTTGTTGTGCTGGTTTATCTCAGAAAAGTCCAGCAGCAGGATCATGCCTGTATTTGCAGAGGGCAGAAAGAAGAGCCTGAATGACAGTCTCAGTCAGGGCTGAGACTCAGTCAGTATCAACTGGAGGATCTACTTAGTGCTTTCATGGTCCAAACTGCCTTCAGCTGAGCAGACATAGCTTCACCTTCTTCTGGCAGGAACCTCTTCCCCAATGCCAGTGTGACTCCAAATGTCTACATCAGTCATGGAACTGACTCCTCTGACCCTAAGGGCCGTTCCTTTGCAGTCCTTCCCCTTTCAAAATCTGTACTGCCAGCAAAAAGCTGTTAGCAGGCTTCAAGGCAAAGGGAAGCAGCCTCACGGCTGTGTGCTGAAATGTGATGTGTGCACACCCCAGGAGAAGGCATCACTTCAGAAACTTTCAATTAGTGCACCATCCTCCACCATCAGAGCCCTCCTTTTAACCACTGCCGCGGCCTTTAAACACTTTTTCCTGTTCCTCTGAAGAGGAAAAAATAAATGATAAATTATTGTGTGATGTTACGCAAATGTTGCATTTACGGAAAGGTCTTGTTGACATGGTTTCTCACACAGGATACCTTCTCCTTCTGCAGAAAAATTGCTGAAAATTTCCAGGAAAAGAGATAATGTCATCCTTGAGGAAGGGAAATTAACCCTTGAGGAAGGGAAAAAACCCCAACAAACCTGGCCTGTTTTGGATCTACTGTGGATCTTGGTTTGTAAAAGATGGAAAATTTGGTCAAGATGTTTGATTTAGTAGGATTTTCTTTAGCCCTGTCAGAAGTGGAGCAGCCTAGTAGTTGATACCAGGTGTAAGTTAGGGTCTGTTCAGAGACCAGAGTTATAAATTAAAAGCGGCTGAGGTCAGTATCCTGGTGTGGCCATACCCTGGAGAGCTTATCTGTCTGTGGACTGATATGTTAAACCCTTACGGATTAGGTGTGGGGTTTTTTTGTCTTTGCTAAAATGAAGTTTATGAAGATCGTGCCGCCTGAGAGAGAGACCTTAAGGGCGTATCAGGAGTAGGTTTTCTCCCTCATCCCCTTCTCCTCACATGAACGTGAATGTCCGTCTCTGACATTACTATTGAGAGAAGGCACATTTCCTGTTTTTCCAGTCAAGACTTTCACCGATGCAGCACCAAGGCGGTGGGACGGGATGTGCTCCATATGTGGTCTCAGGTGGAGGTCAGCTCTTCTCATCCCACGCCTGTTGAGATGCTTCCTGCTTCAAAACCATCACATCTCCTTCCTGTTACTGTACCCAGTTAGAGAGGAAAATACACCCATTTGGCCACTACTGGCATCACTTAGATACAAATATAAAATTCAGCGTGATTTGATTTTCCATTTGGTGTCTTATCCAGCCTGGTAACAGAGGCTCAGCTCCAGGCAGCTCTCACCCGCAGCGCTCGGAAAAGCACATTTGGTGTGGATATTGCTGGGGATGGAGCCCTGTGGTGGAGGTTAATGAGAAAAGTGATGTCTTGAGTGCAGATTGCATGGTTTGCTTCCAGGATGATTTGCATTGAAGTGTTAAATGCTACACAGAAATGCCAGAAGAAAAAAAGGATGCTGTTCTCGGTGCCCCTAAAAATACCGGTCTCCTTTGTCTCCTCTCATAGGGAGCACTCCTGTTCTTGGAGACAGACAGTTATATTGCTCTTCTGCATAATTTATAGTGAACGCACTTAAGAGCAAATCATGCCATCGAGTGTTCAGGATTAATGGAAGTTGCAACTACTTAATGTGTGGGCTGGGATTGGAGGTGTCCTGCTGTGCTGCTGCATGAGCCTCCTCTTGCCTTGGTCTTGACTGCTGGGAGAGCCCAGTCAGTGCAGTCTCTGGCAGCTCAGTGAATGGGTGGTGCCTGCTTTTTATGGATTTTATAGGAACTAGCCACAAAATCATGTAGTTTGCTGTTTTCTGGAGATGTTCTCTCGTTTTTAAGGATGAAAACTGAAGAGGTGAGAGCAGGTGTTACTTGTATCAGTGAGCATCATGCATGGCCAGAGAGATGTTCTGTCATGTCACTGCTGGTCAAAATGGCACATCGTGTTCAGGATCCACCTAGCAGGAGCGCCAGTGCTCTGCTCATCCCTGTGAACATTTGATCTGGAGTTCACACCGTCAAGGCACTGCCTTGGGCAAACACCTACGTGTGCCCTCACACACATTGCCTGTGCGGGGCCACCAGCCCGGCTGTGTCTGGGCAGGGCAGACCTTGCCATCCTGGGAGAGCAGCCGGACATTGCCCAGATGGGTGTCTGCATCCCAGCACAGAGGTTGCTGGAGTTGAATACAAGGTGATTGCCATTGTGTTCTCAAGGCACTAAGGCTTGTGGTTGCCCTGATGCTAACCTGCACCTTGCATCAAGTTCCTGATGGGATGCTCGTGTCCAGGATGTGCTGGGGACATGACTTTCCTGCACAGAATAGTCGTCGCTGTGCTTTTGGCTCCTTGATTTTAAAAATTAACTTTAAAAAATCCCTGTGAGGTTGGTACAGTCACCTGCACCAACTTGAGTAATGTGCTTAGCTAGTGTAGATCTTGGTCTGCTGCTGCTTGAATTGCTGCATCCAGGAGAACCAGGTTCCTTCCCTACAGGTGAGATAATGTTCTCATGTAGTTATTTTACAGAGTTTTTATTTCACAGAGCTTTTGTGTCTCTGCAAGGCAGAAAACAAACAAAAAAGTTCAACTCTAGTTTTGCGATTAGATTTTAAACTTGAGTGGTTTTTTTTCATTCAACAAACAGGAAAATAAATGTATGAAACAATTTGATTACTGTTATTAGTGGTTACCACAGAAGGAGAAAGAGAACACTGTTTTGAGAAGAATTTTGGTTTAGTGCAGTGTATTTTTACAAGGAATTTAACCAGTGACTTTTGTACTATGTTAAAGCCATAACAGATGGAAAAAAAAAAAAAGAAAAGGTACTTTAGAAAGCTAGATTACTAATATAATGGATGCACTACAGTTAAGATTTTGGGACAAAAAAAGCACAAACAGGTAGTAGTAGAAATTGTTAGCAATAGCTGTGCATTTGGTCACTGAAAATGTTGGTGACAAAGAGTCTTTCTCTTTTGGTTGGTCTTTTTTTTCTCCCCAGTGTTTCAGTACTTTTAGCTAATAAATGTTGGCTGAATTTTTGTTAAAGGTAGCTAGTTGTCATATCTCTAAAGCCACCTTCTGGAGCATATTTTCACTAAGCATACCCCTGCTAAGTAATGCCTTTTTTGGTTAAAAAAAGGTTTCTTTTCACTCTTTGAAAGCGAACTCAACTCTCTTCCATAGTCTGTTTCAAATGAGCTACCCTGAAATCCCCTTGGTTCCTCTAAAACCTGTATCTCAGCACAGTACCTGCAGCTGGGGAAGGAAAGGATGTCAAATCTCTTCTTTATTTTTCATGTAGGCATCATTAGCAATGAGGATGGTCTAGCAGACCTGCCCTCTGAGGGCTGGTATCATCTGTCACTGTCTCGTTAGCTAGTGTCATTTTCCCAAACTCTCCATCTTTTCCACATGAGTGGCTCTGATGCTGCAGGATTTGTTCAGGTGCCACTGGCTGGCTCTTCTTACTGCCAGAGTTTGGCTAATTCTTCTGAAATTTAATCCAGGTTTCTTTCTCCCAGGGCTGTGATTATTCTGTAGAGAATTTTTATGTGATTTGCCTTCAGAAATTAAATAAATGCATGTATGAAACTTTTAAAATCTAATGACAAAACAGCCCAACTGTGCTACTTCTGTGGTTTTAATTATATTAAAAATATAGTGCCCTGTGCTAAATTTTGTCACTTTTCTTCCCTTTTTCTAAAAATGTTCTCTCTTATTTCCCAGTTTCCATCAGGCACCTTCCCCTATCCTGCAAGCCAGTATTCACAGAGCTTTATTTAAAATTATGTATCACAATGGTATATTCAGTGAACATGACGTGGGTTTTTCCTCATGCAACCCAACCTTCTCAGAAAAAGACCTTGTGCACTAAGACATTGTGCTGACATGTTTTCCTTGCTCTGCAATATTGTGTAAACAAACTACTTTTTTTAAAGCCTTGCCAACCTTGCACAGTGTGTGAAAAAATAGGGCTGGCTGCTTCTCCCTTGGTTTTGTTTAAAAAAACACAGACAAAGGGAGGAGACAAGGAAAATCCACTCATGATTTTCTTTTCCTGTCTGCAATCACAAGCTGCATTTGCTGCCCAATCTGCTCCCACCCAAATTAACCCAATTTCCTAATTTACTCAAAATATTTCTGCGCTTTTCTTACTGCATTGGGAATATTTGCCCTTTATAGTAATAAGCTCTCCTCCCTGAGCTGTAGAGCTTTCTGGAGAGCTCCCCAAGGAACCGCCACTTTTCTGGTCCCAGCACAGTTCTCATTCTTTCCTCATTAGCAGCAACTCATGAATGCTTGGGAGTGGTTTGTGTTTCTTTCGTTTCTTTTCAGTGAGTTTGTAACCATGCCCTCAAAGGCAACTTCTCATTTCCTGGTCATGGGGGTCAGTGTTAGGGGGCACAGCAGGTACCAACACGTGCCGTGGGTACCGAGGGGTGCAGCAGGTGCTCCTTGCTGTGACTCCAGTGGCTGGGAAGATCCTGCTACTATGATCTACAACTGCTTCTTCACCACACACCAATGATTCAAATGCAGAATGGTTTCTCAGGTTAATGCACTGATGCTCGATGTCAGTGACTAATTGATTTTCCCCTGTAAATCAGGGATATAATCGTGAGTAAAGTGACTTCAGTAGATGGGAGCAATCTGGAGACCTGTAAGTGAATATCTCAGCCCTTACAGCTGACTCCATGAAATGAACGTGCCAGTCTGGAAATAGTCCTCTCACATAGCTATTTTGAGGATTGAGTCTTTGTAATTATGTCTTTCTTTGGCAAGCTGGGGGGAGTAGGTGGTTATTTATAACGGGTTTTCATCCCAGACATGGAATCAGGTTTTCAAGACCACGCAGTTCCTGGGTGTGTGTTTATGGATAAACTTACCCAGTAAGGTGGCTCAAACTATTACCAGTTCACTCCACCTTCCGGAAAGACATTCAGTGTAGATACCTAAATTGTTACTGAGTTTTCTGGAACTGAAATGTGAGTGATACACAGGGTCATCCTTCCCCTTCACCCATTCTTTTTAATACACTTCTGAAAAGGATTGAACTCGAGAATAAGTTGCAAATAAGCAATGTTCTTTATTTAAATAAAAGCATGATAAGTCATTGAAAGTGAAAAATTTAAAAAAGCCCACTTATTTATTTAGTATGGTCTGTTCTTGGCTTGTCAGGTTTCATTTCTGTTTCCCTGAAGGCAGCAGGGGAAGCAGCTTCAGGTCCTTTTGACACCGGCCTTTCACATCTCAAACCTGCAGCATTTCTGCAGGGTTTAAATTTTTCGCGGCATTATTGATTGAGGTTTCTCTTTCATCTTGCTGCTTCTATTATTAGCTTTCAAGAGGCGAAGAGGCTCCTTTTCACACTTCAGACTTTATCAAAAGGTGTTACTTTTGGCCCTGTATCTGCAGCCTGGGAAGACGAAACAGGTGCTGCAGTTGCTGGTATGTGGGTGTCGGCTTTTGCTGCAGGGCAGGAAAGAAGTTCACATGAGTTTACCAGGCAGGACCAGATATCTATAGCAACGTATTTGTATATCCTGTGCCTTCTCTGTTGCAACGCTGGTTGCTTAGGATACTGGCATTAAAACATGTAACAAAATCTGCTCTTTACTCTGGAGTTCATTATCTGTCCCAGCCCACGTAACTGCGCATTTCCCCTCCCAGCTCAGATCAGAACCACTGACCAGCCCTGGGCAAAGCATGGTCCAGAGGATGTCATTATAATCCTATTTTCCATCCTGTTGCTACATGATCTTTTTTTACTTCTAAACATTTTCACTGGCTGGGGTGCTGAAGAACCCATCTCTCTCCTGCAGCTTGGGCCACGGGAGCTGGAGGCTCCTTGAACACGTCTGTGTGTTGGCTGAATTGTTGAGCTGTGGTACCCCCAGAGCACGAAACATTTTCCCTGAAGGTGTGTTCCTGACATATAGCAGCACAGATCTTTAGTGAATGAGGCTTTCATTTGGACTACCTGTGGAAGTTTTGTGGTTTTTTTGGTGGGCTGGGTTTTTTTGGTTGTTTGGTTTTTGTGTTGGGTTGGGGCTTGTTTTTTGGTTTTTTGGGTTTTTTTTTGGGGGGGGGTGGG
>VXBX01009439.1:1697264-1708861 GCA_013400415.1 Scytalopus superciliaris
TTGGGGGGGGGTGGGGGCAAGGGAGTAACAAGGTGTTGTGGGGGAGTTTTTTGTTTGTCTTGTTTTGTGGGTTTTTTTTTAATACAAAGATCAAACTTTTAAAAAGAGAGCCTCAGAAGAAGGCACCATGGTTGCTGAGTTGCAGGACCTCCTTATGACTCTCACCTTCACTTGGCCTGCAGGACCTCCTTATGACTCTCACCTTCACTTGGCCATAGAAAAAGAGTATTGGGACTATTTCACAGAATGGCTGAGGTTGGCAGGGACGTCTGCAAATCATCCAGTTCACCTCTCCCTGCTCAAGCAGGGTCAGATAGAGCAGGTTCCCCAGGACCATGTCCAGTTGGGTTTTCAGTGCTTCCAAGAATGGGGACTTCACAGTTTCTATGGGCAACCTATGCCAGTGTTTGACCACCACTGCTGTGAAATATTGTTTCCAAGGAAAACCTTTCTTAACATGATGGTTACAGGGTCCCTGTGGGCTAAATCCTTTTGTCTCTTCTTCTGCACTCCAGTGCAGAAGGCATCAGTGACAGATCCAGTGCTTTAGGTCTTTTAATAAAAAAGTCTTTCACCACTGTTGAAATGGTTCTTGCATTTCAGACCAACCCAGAGCAGCGTTTGCTGCCCAGCTTATGCTGTTCATTTTCTTGGGGCTGCTGCAGTCCTGGAGGCACTGTGCTACAGCTTCATGATGTAACAGATCTGACACGCTTGTTCTGCTTTGTAAGTGAGCATTGCAAGAGAAATGGTGCTGCACTTCCCCCCGCAAAGCAGATAGCTCAGATAATATGAAGAGTATTTGTTCTGTTTCTCTGTGCACTTTCTCAGCTGGAGAGCACCTCTGTCCTACAGATAGGCATTTTGTCAATTTTCCTCTTTTTATTAACACTAAATTAGTATCCAAGGGGGGTTGCACAAGGAAGTACATCTCTAAGGAGTCATTCCTCCTTTTGCAGCTGTAACTGATTCACTGAGTGGATCCCATCAGGAGCTCAGTTCAAGGGGCTTCTGCCTTCAGAAGGTTTGCAGTAAAAAGCTGTGTTGGTGTCCAGATTTCTGGGTTATGTGCTCAAAGCACACTTTTACCTGCGGTAACTGTTGGTTGACAGAGTTCACGTGAAAGTGGGATGCCCTGAGCTTTGTTACAAGTATTTCAAATACTTCAGTGCCTGGATGCTGACAACCGGTCCATCTATTGGTAAGAACACAGAATTGCTGCTGTGGCTGTTTCAGACTTCGCTACAGTTACTCGCTGTAGTGCTGCCTAAGTGGGTGTCATGGTTTAACCCCAGCCGCAACTGAGCGCCCCACAGCTGCTCGCTCACTGTGTGCCCACAGCGGGATGGGGAGGTGAATTGGGGAAAAAAAGGTAGAACATGTGGGTTGAGATAAGAACAGTTTAATAATTGAAATAAAATAAAATATTATTATAATAATGATGATAGTTGTTGTAATAACAAGGGAGATAACAAAAGGAGAGAGCACAGTAACACTCAAGAGGAACAAGTGATGCATGGTACAATTGCTTGCCATCTGCTGACCCATGCCCAGTCCATACCTGAGCAATGGTCAGCCCCCCTTCCCAGCGAACTCCCCCGAGTTTATTTACTGACAATACTGATGTTCTGTGGCATGGAATATCACTTTGGTCAGTTTGGGTCATCTGTGGTCCCTCCCACCTTCTTGCGCACCTCCTCACTGGCAAAGCATTGGAAACTGAGGAGTCCTTGACTTGGGGTGAGCACTACCTAGCAACAACTGAAACTTTAGTGTGTTGTCAACATTATTCTCATAAAATTCAAAGCATAGTACTGTGCAGCTACTGTTCCAGCTGAAACCAGGACACTAGCATGTGTCTCAGCCTCAGTAAAAGACCTTTTTACTCATTGTTAGGCTTTTGCTCTGAGATTATTGCTTATTTTTGCTGAGCCTAGAAGGGCAGAGATTACATTCTTCAAGTAGAAGTTCTCTGGCAGCTCAGTTTCGAGCCAGGCTAGAATTGCAGGCAGGCAGCAGCACCACATAATTTTAACAAAAAATTTGGTGTGAAAGTGGAACAAAAGTGCATCTGCATTTCCCCGTCTGAGCTTTATATGGCTGAGCATTACTTTCATGATTAGTGATAGACTTGTGAAGTCCTCTGGTCTGCATTTATGCTACCAAGCCTTTCCTTGTGTTATCGCTTCAAGGGCATTGCTGTGATTGTTTTTCTTACTGCCATGATAGTGCCAGATGCTCTGAGGGCTTTTGCTCATCAAGGTAAGCAAAGACTGACCTTGCTGCAGTATATGTGGCATCACTTTCCTGGATTTCACCCTAGCATGATGGGAAATGAGGGAAGGGCAGGCTGTGCTGGAGTTAGGTCTCTGCTGACTGCCCAGGGCAATGTTGGGTGCAAGGATGTCTCTCCTGCCTTGCCTTCTACACCCACTGCAGTGAGTGAAAAAAAAGCACAGAACCATTGCCCTAATCACAGGACTGACCTCAGCATTCCAGCCCTGCTCCCTGTGATTTCCATTAGCAGCCATCCTCTGAGTGGTCTTGTGGCTAAATCAGCGGCTGAGCCTATGGAAAGTGATTTGATGAAAGCATTTTATAGCAGTCAAATGAAATATCAGTTGGATGCCAGCAGCAGGGGTTGCTGTCATGATTAATGAGATATTTAGGCATTTCATTTTGAAGGAGCTACCTGCAACACAATTTACATCAAAGCTGGTTTCTTTAGATGGGCTTTAATAAATTAATGTTAATGTTGGTTATTTGATTATTCGCAACAAATTCATTACAACTGCAGGGTTGCATTTGGGCTGAACACATTATGAAGCCTTTCAGAAAGCTCATGTGCAAAAAGGGTTGTGTTCAGAGCATTGCGTATTTTCTGATATAAAATGTTATAAAAGACAAGGAAGGGTCGAAATAGCCTGTAGTATTCTGAATGCAAAGATTGCTTGAATATAAAGCTTTTGAAACTGATGTTAAATGATCATCCTTTCAAATAACAGGATGTCTCTTACCACCACAAGTAGAAGTAGTGAAATCTGATAAATGGAATTATCACCTTACCTCTCTATTGTCTAGGGTTCTCTCTTTTTAAGGGAACAGAAATAATAAAAGTATTATAGGAACAGGGAGAAATGGCATTAAACATTTTCAAACCTCTTGTAACTACCAGTTGAAAGTTTTACAGTCCTTAACCCTGTGAGTCATTAAAGCTGAGGTTATTTCTGCTTAAAGCCTTGCTCCTGCATTGAGTGGGCTCTACTGTTCCTTCTGCCCCTCTCCAGAGAATTCCAAGGCAGTTAGCTGGTGAGGCAGGGACTGCTTTTTGATCGGGACACAAGTTCTTACAAAGTACCTGGGAATTACAAAATGTTGCAATTTCTGCTCTTAAAGAGAAAGGACTACGTCTGAACCATTATTTGCTCCAAGCCACTGTTTTCTGCAAATTGACTACAGCACAGTAGAATATTGTGTTTTGTGCCTTCGGCACTACAAGGATGACTGTCTGGAGCAGTTGAGATTCAAAGATGAAAAGGCAGTGGCAGCAGCTGAGAGCAAGTGGTTTAACTGGAGGGCGGCCCAGTGCTCTCCTAAGGGTGATGCTGGCAGGGACCAGGAGCTGTAGCATCCCTGCATGATGGGAGAAAACAGAGGTATGTCAGGTGTGTTGAGAAAAACTGCAATATAATGGACAAAAATAAAACTTCGGAGTTGAGATATTGGCAGCTTTTCTAGAAAACAGAAGTGCTAATGATACCACAGCTTTCCGTTAAGCCCGATGCATTGAACTAATGAGCGGCTGGCTGGGTTTTGTCTCCGAGCATTAAGCCACAGAGCAGGATGTGGATTTTTTACATCGCTGAGGCAATGCGGAGACTAAGTGGCATACAAATAATGCAAGCTTAAATTCAGCAGTTGAAAATCTCTCTGCTGTAGAGCAACTTATTTTTTGCTGACCTTTAACATTTTATTTTTTTTAGGGTTCTTATGCATGCCTTGGATTTTTACTCTCTGACAAGTGGATAGCCGCTGTTTTTCCTGGTCTCTGCATACTTGGCTGCTCAGCTCATGCAGCTTTCAAGTAGTCGTGCAGTGTTAGCCTGTTACTAACCTGTGTTCTGCATTGGCTGTGAGCGAGCCTAATGGGCACAACGGGCTGTGCAGAGGAATGTCATTTATGCAGGACCACTCACAATGGTTTGGATGTGACTTTGTGCAAACTTATAAATAAACTTCTTGAGTTTGGGGAAGGAGATGCTGCTCAGCCTCTAGCCTGGCAGCACAGTTTGATGTTGCTGGGAAACCATGAAAGACTGCAAGGGATAAGAGCAAAAATATTATCAAGGTTTTGTTTTTTCCTGTTGTTGCCCAAGTGCAGATTGGCCATCTTTCACTTTGCTGAAGGACCTTTCCTGTTGCTGGGCAGTCTCACCTGTGTGGCTAAACACGGGCATTGTCAAGGGAAGGGACAGAGCTACCCCTTTCCTGACATCCTGATGAAATCCTGAATTTAAATTCCTTTTGGCCTCTGTTGGGAAATACTGAACCTACTGAGTAAGCTTAAAAAAACCCTAGTATACCTGAAAAGAGTAGCTTTGCCAAACATTTTGCTTTAAAAGCCCTTTTCTCTGATTGTCTGGGACGGCTGGAAAGGATTAAGCCTCTTGTGCCAGTGCTTCTGTCACAGCAATCCATCTGCTCGTGCTGCCTCCACAGTTGAGAAAAAGAGGGAGGAGTTATTTAGTTTTTTTTAGTTTTAGGAGTTATTTAGGGTAATGCTGTTTAGTATGGGCTGTGCTGATCCTATCCTCACTGCACTCTCCTGGAACCCCTGGGATGCCACAAGGAACACCAACCAAGCCCTACTGCACTCGGGGGCTGCTGCGGGGTGAGGGATTGAGGGCGGGAGGGGAGGCTCTGTAAGCCAAGGGCTTTCAAATTGCATCTGGACAATGCAAATGTGATTGGCATGGAGCCACCTGTCCTTCCTCTCCTTGTTCAGCCCCACTTACTTCCACTTTTGAATAGATGGGCTTTACTTTTCATCACCACTGCTGTGTCTGCCTGCTCCTGCTCGGTCATCACAGCAGATCAGCCTGTTGGAGCGGGTCAAGTGTAGCAATCCAGAGCTGGGATGATAAGCCATATGATGGAGGAGTGGGATTGTAGCAGAGATATAAAATAATAAGGATTATTATTTCCCAAATAATTGGGATTAATGAGAAGGATTAATATTTCCTAAATATTTCCTCCCAAATTACCTTCCCTTCCACAGCATATTAGTAACTGGGAGAGCCTAGAGGAGAGGAAAAGGGGCCAAATGAAATGAGATCTTCTCCTGGTAATTTATAGCGTCCTTTTTCTCCTCTTTTCCCCTTGCCCCAGGCAGGATCTGTTTCTTGCAGGGTTTTACCTGCCCCTGGCCCCTCTCTGCCTTGTGGGGCTGTACCTCAGACGGATTTTCTCTTGCTTTGCAGCTGCTGAACCCGGACCCAGAAGAGGATGGGGAAGCAGAACAGCAAGCTGCGCCCCGAGGTGCTCCAGGACCTGCGTGAGAACACTGAGTTCACAGACCACGAGCTGCAGGAGTGGTACAAGGGCTTCCTAAAAGATTGCCCAACAGGCCATTTGACTGTAGAAGAGTTCAAAAAAATATATGCAAATTTTTTCCCCTACGGCGACGCATCGAAGTTTGCGGAACACGTTTTCCGCACCTTTGACACTAACGGCGACGGGACGATCGACTTTAGGGAATTCATCATCGCCCTGAGCGTCACCTCCCGGGGCAAGCTGGAACAGAAGCTGAAGTGGGCGTTTAGTATGTACGACCTGGACGGCAACGGGTACATCAGCCGTGGGGAAATGCTAGAAATAGTGCAGGTGAGGCATTGTCTCTGTTGTATTTCTTATTTGTGTTGCTGTAACCTTGTCACCCTGAGACAGCTGGAGCTGGAGGTGAGGAACATGCTCAGCTGGGTCACTGCTGCCTCAGGGAGCTTCCTGAGCCCATGGTCCCCAGAAGGACACTGGGGTCCATGGTGGGACCTATGAGATGCAGATGAGGAAAGGGCTTGAGACATGAACAGGGCACTTGTGTGCCTGCCTCACAGCCAAAATCCTGTAGTTCTCCCTGGAGATTTCTTAGTGGAATGTTAATGGGATCAAAAAAACCCTAAATGCAAATTTTACTGATTAATCTCAAAATTAATACTTTGAAACTTCAAACCTGAGTCAGTGTGAACTCTGGATGAAAGGCTATAGCATGTCTTTGTCTCCAGAAGGCAGAGGACACATACACCACAGGCTCTAGTGGGGGGTGTGCAGGACAGAGTCTCCCATGCCCTTACCCCATGTGCCAGCCAGGGCTTGGCCTTGGCAGTCAGCTGCTTGGCATCTGCTCTGCAGCTAAAATGTGTTCCTGGTGCACTGCAAGGGAGTAGTGCATCAGGCAGTGCCCCGACACTTGGTCCTTGTGGCTGAGCGGGGATTCTAGGACTGCAGACACACTAAAGAGATCTCATCTTTATTCACATTCTTTTAATTCTGAAAATGCATTTCCTTACCCATCCACAAAGAAAAACAACCCCTTTTCCTATATATTCATCTTCACCGTAATCCATATAGCACCCTACATGCATACATGTAACTGAGTGTATGATGAGAGCCAGCCAAGGAGGTGATGGCTTAGCCCAGTTGCAGAAGAGAGAATTACACACCGTTGCCTCCTGTATTTTAGCTCGGTCCTGCTCACACACTAATCTAGACCCAGACTTTCAGTTAAACTGACCCAGCACTTTTGAAGCATGAATGAATACAGGAAAGAAAAAAAAGCTGCAGTCAGATATTCCAATTTGTTTTGGTTTATGAGGTAAAGTCCTGCAGCTGCCTGCCAGGGTCAGCTGCATATTTTTATTGCTACAGGCTTAAATTCTTTGTCCTGGTGCTTTATCATTTGGGTCGTGTTTTTCCTAGATCTTATTTTTTCCCTTTTTTTTGTTTTCTTTTAAATACTCAGGCAATTTACAAAATGGTTTCATCAGTAATGAAAATGCCAGAGGATGAATCCACTCCTGAGAAGCGAACAGATAAGATCTTCAGACAGATGGACACAAACAATGATGGTAGGATCTCCACCAGCCCCGATGCCTTGGCTCTAGAAATAGAAGTTTTCTAGCCTGGCTTTGGTAGATGGTGGTATTTGGGGAGAGGGGATAGGGGGCAGGGATGTCTCCACTGATGCCTTTGGTCTCTGCCTGGCCTCAGTGAGCATCTCCAGTCTATGACAAATAGTATGAATAAGTGGGGAGTGAGCAGTGGATGAAAGACTTTTCCTGCTTGGGGGGCTGAAAGGAGAGCAGTCCTTCCCTAACATTTTATAGATGAATCCTCTTTTGCAAAGGCACCTCTGAAAGTCCCAAGTCCATTTGCTTTGTATTATTTTCTCTAGGTGTAGCACAAACTAAGCATGAAGTTTTGCTTCCCTTGCCCTTGATAGATTGGCAGTCCTGAGCCTGCCATCAGTAATGCATGTCCTGAAAGCAAAACTTCCCCAGGGTCCCTAATATTTATTTTCTGTGCATGTTCATGGCATGTGTACATCCAGATAGACACGGTCACACACCTGTGCTGTTTGCACTGTTGTACTCTGCACATCAGGGGGATGTAGCAGCTCCCAAGCCAGTTGTGGAGCTCCTTGATAAATTATCTGACAGCGTACCTGTCATAACCCCTCCACCTGTGCTAGCTCGTTTCCTTGGCTTGGAAAACATAAGCAAAAATTGATTAATTTCCTCTGCCCATCAGCCTGATGTCATGTTTCCTCTGGTCCCAGCTGAGGTGGAGTCTTTCCCTGGCAATTACCCTCTCAGTGAGGTAGCAGCTGCTCCCATCAAAACCAGGAGCTGAGTCCTACTGATGTGCTTGGTAGGAGCAAAGATTTGGTTCTAGCACTGAGATATGGAGACCTGAAAAAATACTATCTTACGTCTAGCAAGGTTTTTATTTAAGAGAATTTTATGGTTGCGTTTTGGTGTGTGCTGCTGCAGCCCCAAGGCAATTTCCCAGCCTTGCTGAAGTCCTCAAGTATTTTACCTTTGACTTCATCAAAACTAGCACTTCATCCCATCTTGATATGCAGAGGGCCATAAAATAACATGACTAAAGTCTTTTTGTTCTGTGGAAAGTAGCTGTGCATGCAGATGTGCAACAGAGTGGTGGTCACAAAACCTGCTATATGTATACATCCTCCATCTGTTGCACTTTGTTGCTGAAATAAAATCATACTACTCCCAGTAAAATACCAGCCCTGCGAGCCATGCAGTGCCAAGCAATAACATCTGCATGTGTGTGTTCTCTTGGCTGGAAGTGTTTCTTCTTCCCCATCTGGCTGTTGGGCATTGCAAATAGATTTTGATTTGTGCTCTGGTTTTAAGTAATACAAGGAGAGGAGGAAACTAATAAATGTCTTAATAGTTATGAGTACTCTTTTTCAGGCTGATAAAAACATTTAGTTTGGGAACATTACGCAGAAATTAGGACAGAAGTGTGCCACAGGTTTCTGAGCTTCTCTAATTTCTACAAGAGGAAGGCTCATTCGTGGAGTCATGGAATCATTTCGGTTGATAAAGACCTCTAAGATCATTGAGTCCAGTCATTAGCCCCAAATGGCCAAGCCCACCACTAAACTATGTCCCTAATTGCCACATCTACATGTCTTTTAAATGCCTCCAGGATGGTAACTCTACCACATCCCTGAGCAGTCTGTTCCATTTTGGTGGAGAATTTTTTCCTAATACCCAACTTAAACCTTCCTTGGTGCAACTTGAGGCTGTTTACTCTTGTCATATTGCCTGTTACTTGGGAGAAGAGTTCCTCTCTGTTCAACCTGATCTGGGTGCTGACCACCAAGGTCATTCCTCTTCTATCCCCATGGTAGCATCCTGGGGCTGGTAAAAACTGTCTCAGTGAGCTGGTGCCTCCCTCTCTTGGGGTGCATGGGGCCAAAAGTGGCAGCAGGCAACTGCCAAGTGCAAGGTGTTTGTGCGTGGGTCCTTCTCGAGCCTGGCAGTTTGGGTTGGGTAAGGATGGCCTTGGGCTGTGTGGTGTGAGAGTAGGGGTAGGTTGTGCTGAGTGCATGAGGTAAATGGGAGATCACTGGACACGGTGTTAGGAACGTAACAAATGCTTGTCTCCTCCAGTTCATAGGGAAAACGGTTTCATTTCTCATTAATATTTCTACACCTTATTTCTGTCACTTTTCAGAGTGCTGGAGCAGGAGAATATTGGTGATAGCAGGCAAGGCAGAGGCTGCTCCTGGGCACCTGTGGTATTTGTGCAGGGGAGTGGTCCTGAGTTTGGGAAAAACCTGCCAGGGGGCTGGGTTCACCCCAGGATGAGGTCTGAAAGACCACACAGGATCTTTCCTTGTTGCCATACTATGCTGTGCTGTGCCACGCCATGGGATTTTTCGAGCCAGTGGATGTCAGGGGGGTTGCTCCTTGNCAGGATGGTAACTCTACCACATCCCTGAGCAGTCTGTTCCATTTTGGTGGAGAATTTTTTCCTAATACCCAACTTAAACCTTCCTTGGTGCAACTTGAGGCTGTTTACTCTTGTCATATTGCCTGTTACTTGGGAGAAGAGTTCCTCTCTGTTCAACCTGATCTGGGTGCTGACCACCAAGGTCATTCCTCTTCTATCCCCATGGTAGCATCCTGGGGCTGGTAAAAACTGTCTCAGTGAGCTGGTGCCTCCCTCTCTTGGGGTGCATGGGGCCAAAAGTGGCAGCAGGCAACTGCCAAGTGCAAGGTGTTTGTGCGTGGGTCCTATCTCAAGCCTGGCAGTTTGGGTTGGGTAAGGATGGCCTTGGGCTGTGTGGTGTGAGAGTAGGGGTAGGTTGTGCTGAGTGCATGAGGTAAATGGGAGATCACTGGACACGGTGTTAGGAACGTAACAAATGCTTGTCTCCTCCAGTTCATAGGGAAAACGGTTTCATTTCTCATTAATATTTCTACACCTTATTTCTGTCACTTTTCAGAGTGCTGGAGCAGGAGAATATTGGTGATAGCAGGCAAGGCAGAGGCTGCTCCTGGGCACCTGTGGTATTTGTGCAGGGGAGTGGTCCTGAGTTTGGGAAAAACCTGCCAGGGGGCTGGGTTCACCCCAGGATGAGGTCTGAAAGACCACACAGGATCTTTCCTTGTTGCCATACTATGCTGTGCTGTGCCACGCCATGGGATTTTTCGAGCCAGTGGATGTCAGGGGGGTTGCTCCTTGTGGTTGCTCCTCCAGAGATCACCTTTTCAGACCCTCAGACTGTTACAGGGTCCATCCAAGTCAGTGCCTCTGGCCTAAACTGAAGATGTATGAACCAGAAGTGCTCAGGAGCAACACATAGCAGTAGGTGGCTCCCCCAGGGCTGCCTGTTCTTGCTGCCCCATGAAACCCATCCTGTTCCTGTAAACCCAGCAGGGCACAACAGAATCATGGAATACTTTGGGTTAGAAGGGACCTTTAAAGGTAATCTAGCCCAACCCCCCCTTCAATGAGCAGAGACATCTTCAACTAGATGAGGTGCCCTGTCCAACCCGACCTTGTAGGTTCAGGAGATGCCATCACTGCTCAGCCCTCCATGTCACAACAAACAAGCAGGCAAAGTGTGGATATTTTGAATATTTAGGTTTAAAATGTAGTAACACAAGCATTACTTCAAAGTGTACAAGTGTTCAGGCACCACACCTTTTGTTCATGTATCATGTTGTTTGTATAGTCTGGTTCTGAGCAAACAGCTTCCAAATGATGTTAGAACAGTTGTTTTTTTATATTTGGGACTGTCTTTTTAAATAAAAAAATAACAATTATTATGCTGGATTGTTTTGCAGAAGAAAAATACATTTGGACTTAAAGGCTTGAGTAGGATTTAGCTGCTGTGCATTGCACTAAATTCCCCTCGAAGCCTTTGTGATAGATTAAATAGATGTATGTTGCTTTGGTGGGGAGGGGTTCTTTTAAGCTGCAGCCACGGTGGCAGGAACAACTGACTTTTTAAAAATTATTTCCATTTGGGTTTTTCTCCCTTTCAGGTAAACTGTCACTGGAAGAGTTCATCAAAGGTGCCAAGAGCGATCCCTCCATCGTGCGGTTGTTACAGTGCGACCCCAGTAGCGCGAGTCAATTCTGATTAAAGTGGACAGTGTGCTCAGAGAATCTCGGCTTGTGTCCTTCAAGCTTTGCTCGCAAACGGATGCCTTCTCAACCATCCCTCCACACTTCGCGGATAAGATCCCGTTGCCAGATTGTGTGTGTGTGTGTCCGAGCGAACCAGCCCTCGCTCCCCCCACTAACACCAGTGCAGTTTTCCTTCGGCAGCTCCGTTTCTGCTTCCCCGTAATGTTACGATTCACTCCACACATTTTAAACATTAATCGAAGGGTATGTTTACATGCAGCTACGAGAGAGTTCAATCACTGGTGAGATACCATTTCACTTAGTCCGTAAGAAAGGTGATGTTCTAGTAGTTCCCAAGAAGATGCTAGGTAGGACTTTTACCCAGCATAGCAGATGGTAGATAATTTATTTTGCTTCAGAAATGACTA
>VXBX01009439.1:1708929-1737573 GCA_013400415.1 Scytalopus superciliaris
ACTGAATGGAGTAGGAAGGTTAAAAAAAAAAGGAAAAAGAAAAAAGGAAAAAAAAAAAGCAGCTTTCCTGGGCATGGTTCCAATTTTCTTTTTGAGGAAAATTGCTTGCACTTATCTAATGGTCTTTACTTTCTTTTAATATATATATAAATTATATATATATGGTGAAGTAAAATTTTAAATATTTAGGTCATCTATTTAAGGCATAAAATAGAATTCGAGCTTTGTTTCTTCTAGTTGTCTGTGATTTATTCAAATCTTGGAGATTGTTTTTTTGTGATATTTATGCATTAGCAAATTGCTGTTCCAAAAGAAATGCATGACTAGCAGTTTGTGGATATTTCACTCTGTTTAATTCCTGAATGCAAATATTTGTTCATTTTTACTGTCAGTCATTCCAAGGTTACTGTATTAACAAAAGACCTGAAAGGAGTTCATCCTCATTTTGTATTTCTCAGTGGAGTCCTACTTTCTGGTGGTTGCTGCGTTAAATGGCTTTTGAGTGCCCCGAGGTGATGTGACTGGCACTGCTGTTCTCGACTTGGCTACACCTCCTCCCTTTTGCTGTCGATATGTTAATAGTCTTGTGCATTCCAGTGTTATTTAATATCTGCCTAATGCCAAGAAATATTAATTGAAATAAAAGACTACTTTTCTTGTCACTGCCTGTCTTGGTCTAACCCATGCAACAAGTTCCCAGCATCAGGTACTTGGGGAAGGACAAGGCTGGTTCCCTGCCCGGCATGTCCCCATCTTGTCTGAGACACATTGCCTTGTAAGTACGTAGGGTTTTTAGGAGCTGACTGTTTGGCCTGTGGGTGCCTGTGGGATCCTGCTCCATCCCAGCTGAATCCAGGGTGAAGACTGAAGGAAGGTGAGTTTAGTTTCTGCTGGATGCGGAGCAGCTCAAGGCAATGAAGAAAAAGCTGCTGGCCCTGCTGACTGGGCTACTGTAGCCAAGGCTTTACAAAATAAAACTCCTGTCAGGTACCAGATACATGCTGTTGGAATAACGTTTGATACTGGTAGCATGGGAAACAGTTTTCCCCACGTTCTTCAGGTCTGCAGGTAGCTGCATAAGCCTGTCCTCTCTGCAAAATAAAGTATCAACAAATTATTTGGCACGAGGTTAATGCTGAGACTGCAATTAAGGGATTTTTACTGTTTATAATGTTCTAGTAGTGGTTAGGTGATAATACTTTAATAATAAAAGAAAGAGAAATGGTTGCAATATCTAAATGGAAATACATTGTTAGGGCAGACTTGGTCTACAATAAAGACTTGTGTCAGTGCTGCCAAGCAGAAGAGTGTGTTCATTTTCTTCCCTGGAAATTCAAATTTGAGCTGTTAAACTGACAGTGCTTTCAACCGCAACACCCTGCTGCTGAGGCAACCCTGAAAGGGAGGTTAATCAGAAGCCTGCCTGCTGTCCCTGGGCGAGCCTAGCAAGAAAAGGAAACTGTTGAAAAAAATGTAATTCCACAGTTGCTGATGTTCTGTCTTCAGCCTTTTTGTGTTCATGCTGGCTGTTTGCCAGAAGGTACTGGGGCTGTTAGAGGTGATGCAGATGTTCTCATACTAATGGCTCTTCTTGCATGGGCTGGGTAGCAGTTGTTCAGATGTGAGTTGGTCACCATGAGTTTTATTGTCTCTGCATTCAGGAGAATGTGGAAAAACATCTCTGCCCTTGTCCTGGGATGGTGCCTCAAAAGGGACCGCAGCATTTGAATCTTGTTTGTGCAATCTTAAAATGAGTCAGGCGTATTTTCAGTCAAGCATTGCACAATATCCTTTTCTTGGGTACCAAAGGTGTAAAAGCTGTTTTGCTGTAGCATTCATAAATACAGCGGTTCTGTCATCATTCATCTGCTTTTCTAAGCAGGACTTTTGTTGCTTTTTCCACGTTTTCCTGACACCCCACCTCTTCTGATTTCCACTGCTGTCTGTGGTGATTAGCAAGTTTAAGAAGCTGTTTAACAAAGCCCAAATTCTTCTCATTTTGGAAAAAAAAAATTCCATACAGAAGCTCATTTTGACCTTGTTTTTGCAGAAAGAAGGTGAAAGAGTCTGAATTTTAGAGGTCAAAAATTTTCCATTTCTTTGATGTTATAATTTTTGCTCTGAAATGGGCCAAGGTATCCACGATGGAGTTTTCTGCTGCAGTCTGACAAGCCCCTGTGCAGCCACCTGCAGATACTGGGATTTTGTCCTGCTTCATCTGACCCAATTTCTTCTGCCTTTCTCTCTGCCACATTAAACTTTCCAGTCCCAGCTTTGGGTTTTTTTTTTACAATGTACTTTCACTGCTTTCACTGCTTTTATGGAGTTTCTTCTTTTCAGGGCAGAATGAGTGGACTCCCTTTCAGGCTGGGGCTGGCACAGAGTATGCAAGTAAGGTGCTCCCAGCTGGCCTTATGGGAAGCAAGGGAAGGAAGATGCCCAGGAAAGGTGGTCATGCGTGGCATCCTGGGAGGACTGGGAGATGCTCTGAAGCCTAGTCAGGCTGGGCTGTTCAAAGGTGGCTTCTGATATGGGAACCTTTTCATTATGGACTTGCCAAGTACTGGAAAGGGGTTTATCTGCTACTGCCAAGCAGCTATTTTAAAATCAGACCTGCTTCAGAGGCCAAAGTTGTGCATCCACAGTCACTGGGTAACTTTGATCATCTTGGCTGTGCTTGAACAGCTCCTCGAAGGATGTCTCTGCTTTCCTATCTGGTAAGGAGGACTCGGAGGGGAGAGCAATTTCCAGACTTTTTCTCCATGATGTCATTTGAGTGTTGATACAGAGTTCAAAACTGATGGAGAAATCAATGGAAAGCTAAGAGAGTTTTACTGCTTGTTGAGCTCCCAGGGGTGTCTTTTGAGGAGGGACTGGTATGTAGAGCTGTTAATCACTTGGGAAATTAAGTCCAAGTGATTAATAGAAAACTTCAACTTGTTAAGTGACTCTGGTGTTTTGGCAAATTTTATGATTAGTCAAAAATGGAGTCTTAGCAAAAGTAGTTTAGCACAAAAAACCATCGCCAATGGATCCATTTTCACCTTGCTTTAATAAGCTATGTAATTATTTTCTTGCCATGGAGATATCTAGCACTCTGAAAGCTCTGGCTAATCATTACATAAATTCAGGCTTTTCTGTGTAAATTGCAGGTCTTGTTAAGCTAATTCAGAATTATGTAATTGCCTTTCAATTAAGTTAAAGCCTGTCTGCCTGCAGCCTAACTCCAGCCTGGGTGGTGGAGGTGCTTGAGTTCAGTCTTGTGTTTCTCCCTTGCCAAATTTTCATTGACCTTTTGTTTTTAAATAAGGCCCTTTGCAATGTATTTTTAACATTAGCCTCTGAGTAATAAACTCCCGTTCTTCCTGTGAAGAACAACGTGAGCATTTCTGCAGCCACAGGGCAGATGGTCTCCATGGATAGTCCCTGATCCATTATGCAGGGCACCCTTTATTCATATTTAAAGGTTAAGAACAGCCATCAACTTTAATGGTCCGGTGGGCAGACTGGCATTTTGAGCTCCCTGGGCTGCACCATAGCAGATACATTGATGATGAACCTGCTAATTGCTGTTATCTCTTTTGGGAGGAGAGATGCTTTATTGAAAAGAAGGAAGAGTGGGAGAAGGAGAGCAGAGCATCTCTCTGTGTAGAAGCCTTGGTGATGTGCATGTATCCCTGGGAGCAGTGTGCCCACAGACCTTACCCATTGCCCACCTGTATCAAGGGTGATGATTTGGACACAGACACACTTCTGAACACTCTTCCATGGTCTCTGTGGTTAAAGGGCAATGAGTGCATCACCAGAGGGTGGTGTTAATCCCAGGCTTTCAGCCATGTCACAAAAGTCAGAAACCACTTGCCAGAAGGAGACAAGGAGCTGTTGTGGCAGCTGCCTGGTGTCTTCAGGGACTGAGGGACAAGGCTATGACCACCAGTTGGGCAGGTTATTTTAAGAGTTTAACAGCAGGCTGACTCTTTCTGATGGAGGAACAAAATCCCAAACAAACAAAATCTTCACTGGTTGCACTGTCACTAGAGGGAAGTCTCTCACCTGAAGGTGAGAAGCGAAGTCCCCTCAGTGCTCCTCTCCACACACTTTCCCACACCTTGATGTTTGTTGCTGCTGGGGCTTGGGTGGGTCAAGACTGACACCATGGGTGACCCCTCAGCTCCTTCAAGCCCTCCTTGCCTGTAGGGCTGTATCTCTGAGCACATCTTTGGTGTCTTCTCTACGTTGTACTTGGCAACAGGAGCTGCATCACTAAACCTCTGGGTACTGCTGGCTCACAGCTATGCAGCCAGGGCTCCCACCCCAGAAATTTTTTACGTGTCCAACCAGTGCTACTGTTGGAATATTTTGCCTGAGACCTTGGCAGCTTCCTTTGCCTTACTTTTTTTTCTCTTTGCCTAAAGTGTTGCATGCAGCAGTATGGAACTTGGTGCAGAAGGCAGATCACATTCTTAAGTCCCAGTTGGTCACAGATACATTGTAACAAACATGACAAATTATTTCCTGGGTCGTTTGCCTCTGCATTCCTGCTCCTGTCACCCAGGCCATTCTGCAGGTAGTGAGGTGTAAGCAAGGGAGCCTGCTTTTAACCCTGGTGATGCTGACTGTGCCTGCTCTTTCCCAGCGCTGGGGATGGGGTTGCACTGCAGCAGAGGACAGGTCCTGCCTAAGGGCCCCATCCTGTCAAAGTCACCCACAGCATAAACTTTCATTGTTTTTCCCAGGTCAGGACACAGAAGTCCTTCCAGTTAGTATTTGCATTTTGGTTTTTAGAAGCCTGAGGGGAGACCTTCTTGCTCCCTACAACTACCCAAAAGAAGGTTGTAGTCAGATGGGCATTGGTCTCTTCTCCCAGGTAACAAGTGACAGGACGATTGGAAATGGCCTCGAGTTGCACCAGGGAAGGTTTAGATTGGGTATTAGGAAAAATTTCTTCACTGAAAAGGTTGTCAAACATTGTAACAGGCTGCCCAGGGAAGTGGTTGAGTCAGCATCCCTGGAGGTATTTAAAAGATGTGTAGATGTGGCCATCTACACATTTAGAAGATGTGTAGATGTGGGTTAGTTGTGGTCTTGGCATTGTTGGGTTAATGGTTCTATGATTCTAGAAGACTTTTTCAACCTAAAGGATTGCATGATTCTGTAAGTGTGAAGTCCCAGCCCTGTTCCTGTGCATGGTTCTGATCTAGCCTGTCCTCAATGACTAGAAAAACCATGTATTTATTCTATGTGCTAAAGCACCTCTGATGCCTTCCTTGACTTGTTTGCACAAGAAAATGCAAACTGCAATGTCTTTCTGGTCCTTCATTGTGGGTACATGCAAGAAGAAATACCTTCTTCCTCCCACATGGGGCTTGGGTTGTAGCCAGTACTGTGGTGAGCCTGCACCAGTGGTCAAGAACTCCAAAAGAGGTATCTGGCAGGCAGTCTCTCCTTTTCATCTCTGCAGGACCCTCATTGCTTCTGAGAGCTTTTCTACTGCATTTTTGCTGTGGCAGTGCCTGCAGGGACAGCCACCCCTGCACATGGCCATGAGATTCGGTGCTGGGAATCTGTGGAGCAGGGCTGGGGGCTCCTCACCCACATGTTAAACCAAATGTGAATAATAGGAAAGAATCTAACGAGAGAAATTGGACTTGTTTGTAGAAATGCTGAGGTGCACAGGCTCAGAGGAGAGCATCAGCTAACTCATACATATGATTAGGATATTGGCCCATCCCCTCTTATGGAGAAGCAGAACTGGTACAGATAATCCTCTGCCTGAAGCTGGAATTTGTCTTCCATTTGGGCTGTTTCTTCAGGAGCAAGATGTCTTTTTGAGTGGTTTTTAAAGTGTTTTGGGAGCAGCCAGGGAAAATTCCATGGGCTGAGCATCACAGCATGGAGCTGGGGAATGTCATCCTCTTGGGGACACTGAGCCCTCATTTGCTGCAGCCAGCAGGAGCAGCAGGCTTCCCATCTCCAGCTCCCCCAGGGTTGCTGCGGGGGACCATCACTCTCTCTTCTCTAGTGCAAAGATGCAGTGGCAAAACAGTGGTGGGAGAAGAGACTCTCCCTCCTCCCAACAGACCCAACTGTTGTGAGCAAACATCCTGCTCTTGGGGCTGCAGCAATGGCTGAACACATATATTTTTCCTCTTTATTCTTTTTTTCAATATTTTCCTGAACCCTTTTCAGGGCAAATTTCACTGCTGAGCAGATGCCATGGGCAGCAGGTGCAATGCTGGTAGCTGATTCCTCAGGGAAAAGGTGAGTGCAACAACTGTGCCTTAATATGCCATTAATAATCAGGAATAAAACACACACTTTCCTTGGAGAAAATAAAATAAATTCAGCTAATTTAGATGTTAGTGTTGCACAGCCATGGTTATTCCTTTGCTGTGTTCCTTATGAATTATTAATACTTGTGAGGCCTGCAACAAGTAGGTTTGATACCTGCTGGAGGATGTGGGAGTCACCACTGCATGAGTACAGTGACACACAGGGGCAAGGCTGCCTGCACACTGCAGACACTGCTGATGCTCTGGAAATGGGTTGGAGGTGCCAGGGTTCCCCCCACACTGTGCCATCCTCCACCTTGCCAGCATCACACACAGTGATGCCTTAGTGAGCTGCTGCTGCCAGACATCCTGGCCACACTGGGGAAATATGGTCTTTGGGGGAAACTGCCTTTGGTGGCCCCTCTGTGCCACACCCGAGGAGCCCTATGGGCTACATAAAATCATGTGTAAGAAAAGAACTTCATTTTGAAGCAGGAGTGGCTTAAGTCAGCTTAAAAAGAGCTTTTGAACCCTTCTGAGCTACCTGGCAGGGGATTCCATGTCCACTTCTCACTGAAATGCTGGTGCTATTAGCCACCCTTCAGGCATGCCACCACCAGTCCTGTATGGGATGCACTGACAGCTGCATCGTACAGCAAGGCTCCCCAAGCAGGCCCCTGTGGGGCTCAAACTCTCCCGTGAGGATCTCAGAGTCTTTTGGGGCCAAGGCATCACGGGCCACATTGGTGAAACATGCAGGACAGCTCAATCAATGCACCTTGCCAACTCCAAGTCTGCTCAGACGTTTAATAATTGCCATCACTGATGCTGGAAACTACGGTAAAAAAGGAAAAAGGGGAAAAAAAGATGTTTTCCTTCAGCGTGAGGCTTTGCTGTGATACCTGTGAAAGGAGACACTGGCCACCCTGGCTGCATCTCCATGTGGTCTTTCCTGTGGCCTACCACATGGCACCCAGGTGATGCTTTCCAGACAGCAGAGGTCAGGGCCACCTCAGTTGCTATGACAACACACAAAAAGGAGCCAGGAGTTTAATTTTTTTTTTTTTCTTTCAAAGCAAAACACTTTCCATTTTGGGTGACTTTGCAGCCCCCTCTGTTCACCTTCTCTGCACAGTTCACAGCATTCACACTGGACAGGATGCTTGAATGGGACAAAACATCCCTGCCCAGCACCATGAGTGAAAGCATTTATGGGATGGTCCAGTGAGGATGCAATGGAAGGGATCGAAGTCCTCTTTCTCTAGCAATAAGTTTTTCTCAGGACACTTGTGCTTTGCACTCCTCTGCATTTTCTGGTGGAGTTAGACACTACCCAGAATACAGAGAAAAGGACAAAGGGGACTGTGGAAGACTATTATAACAGATTTCTGTATTGTGGTAGCTGCTTCTCAAGGCTCACAGATCATTCATCCATCAACCAGCAAAGTTTGTGCTGTTTCTTGCATTTTCACCACCATTTTTCTAGTTCTAATTCCTTCTGTGCCAGCTGCCTTTGTTAAGCTTCTTCCACCCAGCTACAAGTTTCAGTGCTCTTACGTGGCATGTGCCTTTAAACTTCCCTTTCACACCAGCACCAGTTGACGGTAACTCCTCAGCAGCCCATGCTTGCTTGGTTTAGGTGTCCCACAAATCTCAGCAAGCCTCCTGGCAGCTGAACCTGTGGGCAAGCAGCAGGCACCAGTGGCAGCCACATGTTTTGCCAGAAAGAGCTCCTGCTCCTGGGTTTCCTGTAGAATGTTTTGCAACCAGAACCTTTTGCGCAAGTACAAAATTCAGCAGCAGCATTTAGTAACAAGAGAGGAATGAGTAGGCACGAGAAAGAGGATGGGACTGGCAATGGGAACTGAGCCTGTGGTGCAGCATGTAGACATGATGGCAGATCCCCTGTGGAGGATTTAGAACCACCAAGCAAGGGGAATTCCTTGAAAATGTCCACTCCTTGGCTGATGCCACCAGCAGAGCATGGAGCTGATGGCACTGGCAGTGTGGTTCTTTGGTGCATTGCTTTATACTCACAAGCACTTTCCTAAGCATAAAGCTAAATGTCCTGCCTCTGAGTTTGCCTTGTTCTTCTCTGGGATTAGCAATTCCTATCTCTGTCCTGAAGCATGAATCACTTAAAAAATCTCCACGTCCATCAACACAGCTGTCTTAAAGGTTTTTTCTGAAGCAAGACTACTAGTCCGTTCCTTCCTCAGTAATGTGATTTAAATCACCCTTCAATCACTAGTCATTTCCACACCTTGTGGCAATAAGGACAAATTAACACCTTAAATGAGAGAAAGGTGCTTCTAGGAAATGGGTTTAATTTCTAATGGGCTTTTGAGAAGCAGCTGCCAAACTGGGATTAGTTGGTTCCTCCTGCTGTGGATGCATGAAGGAAAAGGGCACAAACAGGGAAAAAAAAGGGTACATCTCCATGTTGTGCACAACATTGATATAAAGAAAGAGTTTCTGAGTGCTGTAGGTTGCATCTGGAGGGCTACCGGGACATTGAAGTCATCCCTGCCTGCATCCTGCCTTCCCCTGTGCCAGAAGCTCACAGCCACAGTGGGCAGATTTTTCTGGATTGCTCAGTGTCCTCTGAAACTCAGAGATTTCAGTGCTTAATCAAAAGGCAGTCAGAAATGAGCCCCAAAGGGCAAGGTATATACTGCTGGTATGTAACCAACCACATCACTGAACAGCAGTGAGGTTTACCTTCTAGCTTGCTTCCAGGTCATGCCTGTGGCTTAAAAATAGAGGGAAATTATTTCTAATGTGAAAAAGAGGGATCCTGGAGGGTGTTAACCCAGCTGCAGGGTTTGGCATTATGGGCTTGCCTCTGGAAGCAAAGCTCGAAGTTCACTTGTTCTGTGCAGGGGACTGAGAGAATCTTCGGTACTTCAGCAAATTGATCACAGACTTACCAGGCTGGACAAACATCTTGGATGACTAATCAGTGACTTACGCTGTGTTGAAGCCCAGAGACACACCCTGTCACGTCCTGGAAGAGAGGATGGCATTGCACAGGGAGAAGCTGGGTAAGCTGGGGTCTCATACAGGTAAGAAGGGTTGAAGTGAATATATTTGACCCAGGCAGGTTTTTACCTTTATCCATGTATCTTAGAGTAGCAAGCAGTTATTTTTTCATCTGAAAATAGTAATGTTTTACTACTTATGCCACCAGCATGGCAGTGAGCAGCCAAGCTTCAACATTTAATTTCCTTAATCAAAAGTTGCAGCCTCAGTCCCCTACAGTTATTGATGACAGCGACATAGGCTGAGAAGCTGCCACCACCTGAAATGCTACAGGAAAGGTTTCCCAACACCCTGCTAAAATGAACAGAAACAAATTGCTTGTATCAGGTGATACTTGCATGAGGGCACCCAAAGAGCAGAAGGATGAGAGCATAACATTTAAATCAGCCTCCAGCAAATACGACACCAAATTAGTAGTAGTAGTAGTTTGGTTGGGTTTTTTTAGTGATTCCAGAGCATAATCTGAGGAACTCCAAACCTGTAAACCTGATGTCTGAACCAGAAAAAAAAATTGGTAGGAGGTATAGCAAAGCTGTAAGACACTGCAGATGGTAGGATAATTGTGGTGTAGAAAGGGAAGAGATAAAATAAGTTCTTACAAATGGAAGTTTTTCCTGATAAATCTCTGATCTCTGCAGGAATGAAGAGGTAACACATCCTTAAATGTTCTGAAAAGGGATGGATAGATAGATAGAGTGGGTGAGATAAAGAAGTCAGCTGGTAATACAGGGTTGTTTAGGATCATTAAAGATTATGCAAAATATTGCAGATGTTTTTCTCCATATTTAAAATGATGTAGTAAAGCTACCCATTAGTTAAAGCTTAGTTAAGTTACCTAATATTAACTACAAGAAAAAAAGGTGTCTGAAAAACAATAGTTCTAACTACTCATACACCTTGAGGCCCAAATTAATAAGGTATTGGGATCACTTTGGGTAGTCTGAAAATATCAGCTCAGTGCTCACAAGACAAATAAGCTTTAGTGCACTCTTAGGGTTAAGAATGTTATTGACCTGGGTAAAATGGTACCCCAGCCATCACACCCATCATCTGGGGTTACATTGGTCTCCCAAACCTCCCTCTTCTGCTCTGGCACAGTATGTGCTCCCTGTGTAGCCTGTGTGTCCATGTTTCTGTGTTCTTATCTTGACAATTTAAACTTTGAGGCTCTTTACATGGCAGCTGGTACTGCCTAAATCATGTACAGTATCAGCCGTACTCATGTAGACCAATGGCAAACAGCTTCACAGCTGCCTAATGCAGGCAGGAAACATTATGATCAGCTCCTCTTGACCCCACAGCTAATGCAGGCCAATGAAACTGCCTTGGTAATTTGTGTACCAGGATTGTACCTTTGGCCTGAGGCTGGAGACGATGCTAAACATTTGCCTCTGGACTCCTGAGAGTGACGTCAATACTCTTTTGTCCTAAGTCTGGTACCAGCTCAGCTGCATCCATCTCTCCCAAAGATAAATTATACTTTATTGCATGGTATTGCTCAGGACAGAAAAAACCTCTCATTAGGCATCAGCAATTCAGCACTTAATACTCACAGTAATAAAGAGCTTGACCAGGGTAGCTTTTTGTCCCTTTCCACTTTGTCTTTCCTTTTCCCCTTTCTGCCTGTGCAGGATCTCAGGAAGAACAGAGGGACTGGCAGAATGGCAGAGAATTGTTGCAAAGTGTTCCAGGGCATTACTGGAAGTCAGGCCAGTGGAGATGTGCTCTGCCTCACTGCAGCCCCACTGGTATTGTCTGCCCAAGAAGGATGGCTTTTTCCAGGAGACAACAGCAGTGAGAAAAACTGAGGACCTCTCCCAGGGCATGTCTTTGGGTGCATCCAAGCCTCAGCTTACACCCTGACCATGCTGTCCAGCCTGGGGTATGGGGTGACCTCCACTTCCCACCTGCAATAGGCACTGTAAGACATTTCTCTCCATCCCTTCTTGGACCATGGAGTGCTCATCTAGTCTCGGAAAGGGGGCATGGACAGGAGTGCAGGGAGCTGAGCGCAGCTGAGCTCATCTCCTGCAGAGGTTTTTAGGGAACTCCTCACTCCACCACTCTACTCTCATCTTTCATCAGCTGCAAACACTCCAGGGACTCTGCTGTGTCCCACAAACCCTTTGGACATGGTGGCAATGGGCAGAAGAATGTCTGAAGCTGCTGGCCAATGCACCTGGAGGGAGGCATCCTGGGCAGAGCACGCTGGGCTCCTCTGCTCTGATCTCCTCTATTCCCACTATCTTTCCACCAGCTCAAAAGCCAAAGGTTTAAGGAATTATGTTTTTCCTGCAAGCCCTATTTCCCTCTCAACTTTCCTCAGTATCGGTCAATTTATTTGCTGATAATACAGGAATTTCCTCTCTCCTCTCAGAAATGAAGTGTGTGAACAGTAACCACAGCCTTGGGGAGGTTCTGGAGCTGAAGGCCTTGGGCTGCTGAGGAGTAGCTGGCTGCAGACACGATTCCCAGTTTGGAGATGCAGGAGGGTGTGGGAGCAGCAAGGCCCTAGCACGAGCTGCTGCTGCCATCTAGCCATGCTAGCCACCACTCAGCCCTCACTAAGACAACCTTCTTCAGCTATTTTCTGTGCAAGTTACTGCTTTTCTTCATCTTTCCTTTTCTGAGCCATGAAGGAGAAGATATCTTTTAAGGTCTCTTTGTTTAACCCACCCTTTCCAAGACCGCTGCTACTTCAGGGCCAAGGCATGCAGCAGCTCGGTGGTCACACAAGAGCAGGACGTGACAGCTGCTCTCTCCTGCTCCCCATGGGCTCCCACCCAGCGAGTGTGGTGGGGCCACGCTTGCTGCATTGCATCCTTCCCCTCAGCAAGATTCACCTCTCCTGGGGTAAGACATCCTTCATGCCCCAATGCTGGGATAGATATTGGATCCAGCAGCATTCTCACTGCCCTTTCTAGTGTCTTAAACGTGAGGGTGGAGTGGGTCTCTGCTTTTGAAACCATTTTCTCCCTGCGACATCTGTAGCTCACAGCTGACCCAAGAGCAGAAGCAAATGGTAATCAGCACATTCAGCTGGGGAAACAGGAAAAATGCTTCAGGAATGTGAGACGCCACCTTATAAGGGTCAGGACTTCTGGGTGGAGAAGGATCTTCAGCCCAGGGAGCAGGACAAGGCTCTTTCCTTTACTCCAGCAGCCACACTGTGGCTTTAGTTTAGCATCCATTACCAGTTCCTCACCACTACTGTTTCATTTTTCTGAGGTAGGAGTAGGTCCTCTCCCCTCAGCAACTCCTCAGAGGCTGTTGCCCACTTTAGATCCCTTTTAGCACTGCCCCATTACCAAACAGAGACCCACAGGAGGGAAGGCAGCCAAGGAGCTGGTAAATGTTGCCAAAATCTGTAGCTGGACTGAGGAAACTTTGCTGCAGGGCTCAGCCTGAGCCATGGCACTGCCAGACCCACTGGGAGCAGGATGAGGACATGTACACTAGGATTAGAAGGGACTTCAGGAGGTCTGTAGCCCAAGCTCCTGCTCTAAGCAGGATCAGTTGCAACATCAGTCCATGGTTGCCCAAGACTTTGATCCATCAGGTTTCAAAAACTTTCACATATGGACTCTGGCTGACCCTACCAGTCCTGGCTGTCCCCAGGAGGCAATTTTCTCCTTGCACCCAGCCTGACCCCTTGGTTCCAGCTTCTGTCCATTGGTACTTGACATCAGCAGTCCTGCAAAGCTGCTCTACAGAAGATGACATAAATTGGCTCCATGCACTTACTCCAATAAGAAAAAAGAAAAAGCCTGACAACAGCAAATCTAAATTAACCCCAGGAGCAAGAGACGAGAATTTAAAAGCATTGCAGAAGTAGCTACTGAAAGAGCCAAATCTTAGACTGGGCTCCAAGAAGCAAGCTGAAAGCTGACAGGACATTTGAGGTAACAGCCTTAATAAGTAATTAAAAAGACCCTAACTCTTTTTGAAGTTTTCTGTGTATTAAAAACCCCAAATCCTCTGTTTCCCACCTCTGTGAATAGATGGGATGAGCGCTTTGTTTGGTTGGGATTTTTTTGACTTACGTAATAGTTTAATTATTACTTTGTACATACTTTTCCCTTGTACTTTCTTATTTGCATTTGTTCTCTTTAATAACACCTCACTCATGCTGCGGTCTAACATTGGGAGTGTGGGATTCATTTGAGAACTTTCCATTACGCTATTTTCTTCCACCTTTCCTGGCTCTGAGACAGGGTTTCTTTGATTTTTTTTTTTTTTTGTGAGCTGAGCTCCATCTTGTGGGCTTTTGTGTGGCTGATTAGTCAACATATCCTTATCTCTGAGAAGATCTCCTTTGGCCCTGGTCAGAGAAACGTCATCCACTTTGCTTGCAGTCAGTCATAACCATAGAATCAGTGACAGAATCATAGAATGGTTTGGGTAGGGAGGGACCTTAAAACTAGTTCCAACTCCCCTACCCTGAGCAGGAACACCTTCTGCTAGATCAGGGTGCTCAAACTCCCCACTGGAGGATGAAACCCAAATAACAGAAACAGATGAGTCCCATAGCACTTGCCTCCTGGGGAGTTTGGGAGCCATCCTGGCAGGGTGCAGGAAGACTCTCCCTCCCCCAAATCAGGAGTCCCTGGTGAGTTGGATTTTCTTTTGCTTTTCACTTCAGTAATATGCTTTACTGGTTTCATGTGAGTTTTGGCCGCAGGAAAGTGGAAAAATCATTGCTGAGAAATATTGAGCTGTTACAGTGAAATGCTGTTACTACTGATGAACTGCAGTTTAACAGCAAGTGATGGGAGTTCTTAAGCAGGCTTTTTAAAAAATCTATGAACATAATAGATGATTTTATTCTTATACTCATAGTAAGGGCAGCAGCACCTCTGTTGTCTTAGGGAAAACTGCATCCACATTATCTTGTTCAAACACTGCAACCCTGTTCTTTGCAAGATTGCCAATATATTTTTCTTCCCAGCTAGTGAGCTTAGTAGCCAAATATAAAAGGATGATTCTTAAGCCCACTGAATGTCCAAATCTTATTCTTCTCACAAGGTAGGGAACTACCATTTAAAGACAGATGAAATAATACCTGTGATTACAAAGTACTTCAGGAATTCTTTGTACTGAGCTAGTGTAGTGACCCTTTCTCAGCTTGCATGCAGTGCTTGCTGAGTTCTTGAGGTACAGTCTGACCCTCCACTTCCCTAGTAAGGATAAGGTGTTGGTAGAGACCCAGCTGGGAGCACTGCTCTGAAAGTGTCTCTGCCTTTCCTTCCTTCCCTGAATTGCTGCACAGCCTTGCTGTCTTCTGGCTGCTTTCTGGCCCGAAACATGCAGTTGGCTCTGTACCACTAAAACAGGGTAAGCCAATTAGTCCTTTGCAAAGCACTCTGAGAGCATGAATTGAAGAGACTATAACCGGAAGGCACTTCTTTTTTTGTGGGAATACTCACTGAAGTGAGAAGAAAAGGGCTGAATTCAGCATGCTAATACTTTTGTCTTTAGGCAAAGACTAACAGATGGAGGCAAATTGTTGCTGCAGTACAAGCATCAAGAAACACATGTGAATAAGGGTCTAATATTTATTGGAGTGTAGTCATATTTGCAAGCCTACATGGACACACAGAAGACTGCAGTGTGCTCCCCTGAGGGAGCTCCCTTCATGTGCCAGTGCTCAAGCATTTGCCTGTAATGGTTGTGGCTCTCCTTACCGAAATCGAGGGGACTCAAGGGCCAGCGTTGTTCATGCCCAAAGCACTCACCTTTTTATTAGCCCTCAGATCACACTGCAAATGGCAATGTCCTGGCAGCTGTGCCCCTCTGGATGCTCATCATCAGCTTTCCAAAAGTGGCACCACTGTGGTTTAGCTGCTCTAAACACCTCCTGTACTGAGGACTATAAACCAGCAATAGAATAGCAATTGAAAAGCTTGCCAAAATGTAAATGCCAGGCCTGTATATGCTCCCTGTTCTCAAGGTATTTTCAGGGCAGTCAAATACAGTGAAAGACCAATTTAAATTGGAGGCATTTGTGAAATGGGTACTGAAACTGCCTTCAAACTATAAAGAAAAGCAAGAGATGCATGTGAAAACCGGGACGCTTCTCCAAAGCAAGTCAGTCTCAGTTCTGGTACTAATCAGTGCTTCTTCCAAGAGAAAATGAAAAATAATTATTATTATTGCAATGATTCATGATCTTTTACTTCTTGACAACTAAATACATTTCAATTCATCTAAGCTTCTCTTGCAATACTTGTGGATAATGATTGTTTTATTATTTTTTGGAAGAAGGTTGGTCTTGACCAGGAAAGCAAATTGTCTGCTTCAATCTTACTGCAAATTGGTGCTGTATTTAGCTATAAAACACCTATTTAAATTATAGTCCTTTCTGGGGGTGAGGTCTATGACAGAAGAGCTCTCTCCATCCCCAAACTTGTCCCTGGTCCTGAAGGTGGAGCTGTGGGGTCTCCGGTCCATGCTCCTTCCAGCTCTGTGTATCTCTGCTGGTGAAAGTGAGGCAGACTTGACTCTTCCAAGGGGATGCTGCACTTTCTTTGCAAGGCCTATGTTGTAGTCTACAAGTTAGCAGCTCAAAAATGAAAATGTGAGTTAAACGCTCATGTAGCAACACAAGGAAGACCTGCCTCAAGGCATGCTGCCTATGGCAACTTCCCTCTTTGTCCTTTACTTCCTCTCAGTCTGTTTCAGCATTGTTCAATCTCTCCTTAAAACATTCCCACCTTTGATTTTCCATCTGGTGTAACTTCAGAAGACCGGTGTTTCCCAACTTTTTTGGTATATGAAACTACCTTTGCACCAAAGGATGGCAGCTGAACTCCAGTACAGACCATGTATAGCCACATAGGGACTTAAACAGGGTCTCAGCAAGATCTGTTTTAGATCTCAAGTGGCTTCACTGCTCAGGAAAGAGGAATGGGGTGATGAGAAGCCACTTCAGGCAGGTGTCTTGGTATTTGCCTCAGATATTACTCTCTTTTTATGAGTGATCCCAGGAGAACCAACACCATCATTACCAGTGCCAGCGAGTGGATTGAGTGCCAGCCTCATTAGGAGCAGGAAGGCAACAGTCCCTGTAACTGGGCCAGCAAAGCCCACAGTGAGACAGACAGCACCATACAAAGCAAGGTTAGGAAGAAGTGAGCTGAAAGGCACAGGCTATTCTTGGCTCCAACTTTAATATTTGTTGAGCTAATCACATCAGACAGATGCAGCTGATCTCAATTTTTCTGGCATGTAGCTGCTCCCTTCCTCCTTATCAGTCAAGCTTGTCCCAGGGAGGAATAATTAAGACATGCAGTTAGAACAACTGGATTTGATCAATAAACATGGCAAAACAGAGCAAAGGCTTTAGTGGCCCAAAAGGCGATCAAAGGGAGGTCAAACTAGACCATATGAGCTCACTGCTTACTTTGTTATGTCTTGCTCCAGCTTCCAGCAGGAAATAGATTTCCTTAGTGGGGAGCGTAGGGAATCCCCAGTCACCTTATGACCAATTCCTGTTACTTGGGGTACTTTCAAATCAATTAACAAAGTGGTAACAAACAACTAAGATTCTATGGAAGCCAACAGCAGGGCAGCTGTAAGATGAAAGATATATGCTCAGTATCTCAAAGCCCAGAAACATCTGCTCAGCATAACCCAACTTGAGAAAGTTGAGTCTTGCTTAAAAACACACCACCATTTCTATAAATATGTATTACTCCCACAAGTACTGAATGTCTGTTAGCAAAGTCCACTGTTTTGGGGGGGGGGTTTTCACACGGAAGATGTTTCAGATTAGCAGTTTTTAAGCATGTGATACACTTGTTAGACACAGCTTCCAGAGCATAAGCCAAGTCTACCTTTTGCTTCTATGGCATGTATGTTGTAAACTATGGTCAGCTACATCTCTTTTGGGGAGGATCACGTTAATCAAAATGCTTGTTAGCATGTTTCCACTGTTCTGGCCTTCAGCAGAGAGACAGATGTAAATTTTTTTTGAGACAAAACCCAATGAAATAGCTAAAACAACCAGTCAAGGTAAATGAAGACAATAATTGGCAGACTGCCAAATTCCTCTCACTGAAGCTTACTAATTAGCTTCCACAAGGGCTTGCATTCAAACTACCTGCCAGGGATGGTCTCCACTGGCTGGCAGTAGAGGAAGCCAGACTGTGCCTCTTGCCCCCCAAGACACCAGATGCCAGAGCAGGTCTCACTGCAGCCATACTCCCTTGTGACTGGACCAGCCCAAGCCTTCATATAGGCACACTGACAAAGCAGCTATAGCTCTTGTGGACAGCTGCAGGTTCGCAAAGAATACTTTTCTGCATACCTGTTAGGTTTTTTTCCACAGTTAAATGCACTTACCTCTCCTAGGGCAAGATTTAGATGTGGAATTTTTACAATATTAGCATTTGGTTTCCCTTCACTACTTTTGCTTTCATGTTAAGAATCATTAAGTTTCCAGATGGAATTCAAAGCTAACGGAAACTCTGGTTTGGGTGTAGGAAGTTTCTTTGAGATTAAGGCTATCACTCCACTGTATGCATGAGAATAAAGGTGAGTGCCATTTCAATTGCAACCTTGAAGTTAAGAATAAAGTGAACTAAAAGATGGCACTTGGGATGCTTCAAGAGAGTCAGGGATGTGGTACCCTTCACTTCTGTTTACCCTACTAGTTCAGCCAGGGGAGAGTGTAGTCTCAGCTGAAAGCATGGAGTGGAGGTTAAACACTGTCTTTCACAGCTGCTTGTAAGAAAACAGCTTTATTTCTCATCTTGCTAGAGCCACTGTTTCTATCAGCAAGGCCAATTTTTGGACAACCCTTTAAATTTTAACACTTAAGCTGACTTAGAGTAAGCTTTACATATTTACTTGATATGTTAAGGTTTTCTCCTCTTTACACATCAGGCATTAGCTGTGCCATGCCTGCAGTCCAGGACCTTTCAGCAAATGAATCAGATCCAGCTCTGGGACCAATTTGTCAGAAACACTTTCCAATTTTAGTGCAACAAGTGGCAGCAGGCTAGCATGAGGTTAAAGAGAAGTCAGAATGCTCTATTTCAGTAAGTAGAATCACTGTTTTATCATCAACACACCCAGTATTAGCTCCTAGTACTTACTACTTAGTGTCATCTATCACATTTAATCCAAAGCCAGAAGGGTACCATATATTTCTTAACATAAGAGCTTCTCATTGTATTGCTTGTATCAAAAGATGTCAAGTTCCATTTTTTTGTCTGTTTTCTACTAAAGCCCTAGGCAATATGGGTCAGAGAGCTTGGCAGCCATGGAGTTTCAGCTTCTTAAGTTTTCCCATAACATATTTTAGTTCTCCCGCACATATCAAGCAGTTTGTCAGTAGCAGCCACAGAGCCTGTGCCCTGTTCTCTCATTAATGACCAGGTGTGTTTAAACAGCCAGCAGCCCTGGCAACAACACTTATGGACTAACTTGCATAAAACCAGCACTGCACTGAACTTGCAATATGCAACTGTGTTAAACCCATGTTCAGTAGTGAAAAACATGCAAATCCACAAGAAGTCATACAGTATCCAATTTGTTGACAGTCAATCTCATACAGAAAAAGACACAATTTAGTTTCCCTACCCATTGAGGGTTTTCTTCCCTTCTGAGAAAGTTAGGAGGGCAGTAGTAGGGGAGATGGCAACAGTGGTACTCAGTAATAAGTTCTGGGCTCACAGCATCTGATTTGCCTTCATACATGCTATAAGAGCCATTCATGACACATTAATTTTCTACAGGTTAATCAAACACAAGACCAGTTATTTCAATATACTTTATTTTAAAACAGGTAGGTCACAAAGCACTAAGCTTAGCCCGTTCTGCCATACACAAGCTACAAATACTTGTTTGACAGCTGAGGGTCAGTCTTTAGTAGCATACATGAAAAGTGAATAAAAATCCATATAAAACAATATTCAAATAGTTTCCATAGGAACACAGATAATTGTGACCCATCTCCTAGTCATTTTTGTTGCATTTATGCCAAACCTAAACTTTAAAAAAAACACTTAAAAATCCTAGCAAGAATTAAGTTAATGGTCCCCCAAATGCCCTAAATTCAATGACTAACCTTGCAGTTAATTACTAAATATTACCTATACATTAATACTAGCTGAAGCACAAGTTGCTGGATATTCAATTCCGCTTTCCCAGGCACAAGAGAGTGGCAGACTAGCAACATCCTGTTCCTCCACTTCAGCTAGGAAACCTTGCTCCTTGATCTGCTGCATTAGTTGCCTAGAAAGAAAAAAAGAAGACCAAGTCAAAAAAATGTTTCACTAGAACCTGCCTAAAAAGGTAAGCAAGGTACTCTTTTTTTTTTTTTTTTTACTGCCAGGGAGTATGAAATGAACTCTTTGTTCATTACCTGCAATCCAGACATTATTATCACAGAGAGAAAAAAGTAAAAATAATAAAAACAGAATCCATGCAGGTCACTTGTGACTGGCTAGGCTTTAGGGTAAATGTCAGTATCAAGCTGGTTTCTCCATTTCTGTGTAGGATTTAGATCTGCAAAGATGCTTCTGTATACCTGTAGCTACATCTGTATACCTCATGCTATACAGATTTACTGACTTAGTTCTCAATAGTCAAGAATTTCAGACCCGAAAATCCCTGACAACTTGACCCCACATCCTTACATTCCTGGGTAACTTGAATCAAGTAAAAGTATGGATGACAGACTAGGAATGTAAAGGAGCTGACCAGTGAGAACTATGCAACTCCTTCCATATTCAGACAGGAGTTGTAACTAAAAGACAACATCAGAAGAATCTCAGTTGACTGAGTTTTTTAGACTTAGTTTATAGAATGGTTTGGGTTGGAAGGGGACCTTGAAGATCTATTCCAATCCCCTGCCATGGACAGGGACACCTTCAATTAGACCAAATTGCTCTGAGCTCTTCCAACCTGTCCTTCCAACCTCCAGGGTTGGGGCATCCACAACTTCCCTGGGCAACCTGTTCCAGTGCCTCACCACGCTCACAGTAGAGAATTTTTTCCCTAATATCTAATCTAAATCTACTCTCAATATGAAGCAATTCCCTCTTGTTGTCACTACATGCTTTTGTAAATAGTCTTGCCCCTTCTTTCCTCTCACTTCCTTTCAGGTACTAGAGGGTCACAATTAGGTCACTTCAAAGCCTTCTCTTCTCCAGGCTGAACCATCCAAATTCCCTCAGCCTTTCCTCATGGCAGAGGTGCTCTGGACTGGCTCCAACAGGTCCATGTCCTGCCTGTGCTGGGGCCCTCAGAGCTGGATGCAGCACTGCAGGTGGGGTCTCACCAGAACAGAGGGGCAGAATCTCTTCCCTTGACCTTGATGGCCATGCTGCTTTTGATGCAGCCCAGAACACAACTGTCCTTCTGGGCTGCAAGCACACCTTGCCAGGTCATGTCCAGCCTCTCATCCAGCAGCACCCCAAGGTCCTTCTTGGTAGGACTGCTCTCAATTTGTTCATTCCCCAGCCTGTATTGATACCTGGGGTTGACCTGAGCCAGGAGCAGCACCTTGCACTTGGTCTTGTTAAAACTGCCTGAGATTACCATGCACCCAGCTCTCGAGCCTGTCCAGTCCCTCTGGATGGCATCCCATCCTCCAGGTGTGTCAAAAGCACCCTGCAGTTTGGTGTCATCTTATAGTTCTAGTTACCTTAGATATGCAAGTCAGAGATGTGCTACTACATGGCTCCTCATCTACTACTAGCTTTTAGACATATGTAATTATCTTGTCCTTAATCTTTCACAGTTTCTAGCCACAAATTTAGTTGGACACCTTCATAACATGTAGATTACATTGCAAAAGACTTTCACCTGACCTACAAAGATCTGCACCATACTCTCATTGATGCATCCTCCTCAGTTAAGGGCCAGCTTATATCACAGAATTCTCTTGCCAGAACAGAAAACACAGGCAGTCACATAGGGCTAAAAGAGGCTCGTGGCCTTGGATAACAGTTATGTCTGCACAATTAAGCTCAGTATGCCTCAGATCAAGTATTACATTTTAACAGAAACCTAGTGTGACAGAGAAAATGCTAATTATTCCCCTGCAGAGCCGTTTTTAGTTCAATTAGACACAATTCTGGAGTCCTACCGTAAGTCTACAAGCTTCACTTGGTATGAAAAATGCTTCAGGTGACAGGAGGTTTCACTAGGGGAAAGCAACACTACAAGCCTTGCCTACAGAGGCAAAGCTAGTAAAAGAATGGTGGAACCTTTGTCTTACTTTAATGGCAGGAATTCCCCTGAACTTAAGGACTTTCAATAAATTTGAAAGCAAGCCAATAGGAGAACTAGTCATGCTTTAGGGTGACACTGCTGGCCAAATGCCCTCTGCCAGTTTAGGAGGTAGCCTTCAATACAGAGGTAAGGGCTTCCTCTTAAGGAAATCCCACTTTTATAGAAAATGCAATCTATTAACTTGTCTTGCACAGAAGAGCACCCAGGTTACTTTAAACTACTGTTTCAGGTGCAGTTTCACAGTACCCTTGCACTTATTAGGTGGCCCTGTTTTCTATGCTTACCTGTTTAATAACTTCCTGCGGAGATCTAGCACTCTGCACTGAGCAATGTGCCAGAGCTTAACCTAAACCAAGGAATAGCTCTCAAATAAACAGACAGATTATACTGTGAAGTAGCACTGTTAAGTGTCCTGTGGTCAGGATTTAGCAAGCTACCAACTTAGAAGACAACGTATTATTAGAACTGTGATTGACTGGTCACAGAGCCTGACTCACTACTGGGTAGTAGTAGCAGCTCACTACTGGTCACAGAGCCTAACTGTAAAGAATCCCTAACGATTCTGTGTGTCAAAGTGAAAATACTAGACAGAAACGCAGATTAATGAAAACTCCTAACATTACTCCTTTAAAAGCACCTCTCCTGCAAGTATGTACATCAGAAAAAAGAGTAAATTGTGTCAGCACTGTTCTAAGCACATGGCAAAAACCTTCAGAGGCAGTCTTCTCCCACACCAGGAGGCTTCTGCACTAAAGAGCTATAGGACCAAAACTATTGCCCTGCTTGCTGAGGGGTAGCCAACTGACAAGGCTATTCACTATAGTCATCTGTATCAAAAGCATTGAGGGATCAAAATACTTTGTTACTAACCATGCCGGTCTTGACATCACATAGTGTATTGTTGGCCTCTGGAACCCATTGAAGGTAGAAGCTGCTGCAACAGTATAGGCACCCATGTTTTCAAACAGGATCCAGTCACCAACTTGCAACTCTGGCATATTGAAACGCTCAACAATACGATCTAAGCCGTCACAGGTTGGTCCCCATATGCTGCAGGAGTAGCAGCTGTCATCTGGCTTAGGCCGCTAAAGGAGAGAAAAGTATAATTATTTGACTATCAAAACAGACCTTCCAGTAGTATCATGATTAGTATAACATTTCCACCTCACAGAGAAGAGGAGGAAGAGCTGTTTGCAGACTCTTCTTCATCCCTGGCTTTGAGTTAATTCCACTGCATGCTTCCTAAGTTAAATACCAAACTCTGGCAACATGAAGGGAGCAGTGAACTGAGAAGTGACTGCTGTGACAAGGATTCTCCTCCATCCATGACACACGACTAGTATGTGGTATTTCTGAATAGGCATACCTTTTGCAGAACTGGTTTAACATGTGCATGATCATACAAGATGCAGTTGAATGATCCATAGACTCCATCATTCACGTAGTACATAAGAGTTTTGTCATTTGCATCATCTTCATCTGGAAGAAATTGAGACACCAGTAAAGAGAATGCTTGGAAAGAAACACACAGTTGGCTAGAACTAAGAGAAGGTCTAGATTTACATACCATCAGAACCTGTCTGCTCCTTTAATACAATTTTCTTCGCAATGATGTTGACTGCCAGAGTGAATGCTGATGCAACATAGTACCTTCCTGGCTCTGCAATAATATTTATTCCAGAATCTGAAGGGAAGTATTTATCCAGTGCTGGGTTGATTACACTTGTGATCTAGGGAAGAATCAGAAGCCAATGTCAGAATTTTAGGAGTTACTCAGCTGCTATTTTAAATGCTTGAGACTCTCAGACTCTCAAGTTCACAATGATATACTGGTGAAACATGTAACATCTATTAACACCTATTATAATCTCTGTTGACTACTTTTTCTTTATTTTTCCATTCAAAGTCTTGTTTGTGATTAAATTTACACAAAGCAACAAAAGCAGACAGCAATTTCAGGTTAAAATTTAAGTGACAAAACAGCTCATGTTTGAGTCAAAAAAAAAAAAAATAAAATCATCCCTAAACTCGTTAAACCAACATTAATGCCCTGCAAGCTCCCAGTTCAAATTTGATTTCTAGTCTACTTGTAGTTCTTCTGATGATGCAATATTCCTCATCTTACTGCATCCTAAAGTCATTTCACAGGATCATAAAAATACAGAGGGTCTCATCAGATTTGAAATTCAGTTCCTTCACGAACAGTTATTTCCAAGTTCTGAAGTTATCATCAAGCCGCTGCCAACCCCAATGACAATATCATTTGCCCTTGACCCTTCAGGTATGCCCATACTGCACTAGGAGAAGCCAGACTTCAATAGGAGGTATCACAAGTGCAACAATGTTAGCCCACACTATTAGTAAAAAACTCATTTTATATAACTTACTATCTCCTTGTATTAGTATGTAACAACATTTAACACAGTTTAAGTTAAAGGGGCAGGGGCTGTGACAACACTGCTTTAAGTGGAAGTTCTACTAATATCCATCCCCCTTGTCTCTTCTGAAAGCAGAACTACTCCTATGTGAAAGTAGACTGGAGAACCCTGATCAATTTAAAAATTATCCTAAAACTAGTTCTAAATCAAATCAGACACTGATCTAGTTTGCTGCCACCCATAAGGACAGTATGGGCTCAGGACTACCTTTTCACCCTGTTTGGGAGCAGTGCCAATCCAGATAGTATGAAATACAGCATCAACTGGAAGAAGTCTATGCTAAGAATCAGGTCTGCAATTAAAACCTGACTTACAAGTTTCAGTTCTCTGCATGTTTATGCAGTCATTTAGCTATGTATCTAATGAGTTCATCTAATTTTAGTTTTCAGATTAATTCCTCTTTTCCTCTAAATTACATTTGTGACAAAGCAAATTCTTGCAAAGAGAAAAAACAGGATTTTGTTTATCATTCAAAAAGACTCCACAACCTGAGAAGTTCTTAGCAATGCTATACCTCTTCAAATTTAAGCTTGACATCTTCAGAGCCAGGGAAGCCACCACCAATATCAAGCAGATACATATTGAAGCCAAGTTCAGCCTAAAATGAGATTAATAACAACACTGTCAAGAACTCAGTTATTTTGCCAAAGCAAGCCATCATGACCTCAAAAATTCCAACATGAGATCAGTGACTTAGCCAGCTTTTAACCCCATAGCAGTTTTACACTTTGTTCTGTTCTGCCACAACAGTTGAGCAGTAATTCCAGAGAAAGTAGAATTAGACTTACTCCCATATCAAACACACAGCGAGCATCAGAAATGGCTTGAACAAAGGTCTCTGGGTCCGTGCATCCGCTTCCAACATGGAAACTGTGAAAAGATACAAAATATCAGTTGCTATTTGGCAAATTACTCTAGTAGTCTTTTATAAACTCCTATCACCATGTGCAAAGGCATCTCCATGGTCAGGTAGACCCTTTAAAGAACATTTATTTATATGACTGTATTTTGACATTATCAACTCACCTAACTCCAACAATGGCAAGGTCAAGTTCTTTTGCACGCTCCAGAAGAAGCCTGCTAGTCTTAAGTGTTGCTCCAAATTTAACACTCAGACGACAAACTGCTTTGGAATCATCAGTTGTAATGCGCAAGACTAGCCTAGAAAAAGGAAGAAATGAGGAGTTAAGTTTCAGTAGATAGAACAGACATCATTATCAGGCAGCTATGACCTCAGAATGAGACTGAGCTTAAAGACACAAGCTTCCCTGTTTATCTCTTCCTAATGTGCCAGTGAACTATACAGGAATAGATTTCACTGGTTGGAAGTATGTTTATTTTCTCACAATTTTGCAGCCTATCTTATCTAATAAAGAACAAGTTTCAGGCAACAGATGTTTCTGTAAGCTGGGAACCCAAGGAAAAATTATAGAACAATTAGCATGACTTACTTGGCTTTTGGATGGGCCCTTGCAACTTTCATTAGCTCTACTTCACTATCAAATGTCATCATCTGTACACCACTGCTGGCAGCATGTTTGATTTGAGATACTTGTTTGCAGGGATTTGCATATATTATTCGCTCAGATGGTACACCCATGCTCTGTACAAGCTGTATTTCCGTCTGAGGAAAAAAGAGATTACACTTGTAAAAGATATCTCTAGTTGGATGACTCAAGTAATCAGAACAACAAAAGCAACACCACTAGGTTATGCTTAATTTTATATGTGCACATCTTGTAAAGCTGAACAGTCAAGATCTTACCTTACTGGCGCAATCAAATCCTGCACCAAGAACAGCAAGTGTCTTCACAACAGCTTTGCTGTCGTTGCATTTTACAGCATAGAAGGGGGTTACCCGAGGAAGGGCCTTATGCCATCGCACATGCTTCTTCACAATGTCCCCAAGGTCAGCAACATAAAAGGCATCTTTATCATCCTAGAGCAAAAACACATCTTAACATTACAAACAACAGATAACACACTGAGCCTGGAGGTTGGCATTTGAGGAGGCTGCCTTGCAGATCATTTGCAAAGACAACTTGTTCCATTAGTTTATAAGTTTGTAGCACCACAAAATATAGTGGTTTCCCCACCATACTTACAGAAGATGATACTTCATTTATTTTTTGGTCAAGGATGTCCTTGGCAGTAAAGCCTTCATCGAGGAAGGTCAATTCAAATTCTTCTTTGCTGAAGTTACTCATGATTTCCAAGATTTCAGATTTATGCGAAAGGATTTAAGTATGAACTGCTGAAAAAAAACAAAAACCCCAAACCAACATTAATTACGTCAGTTAAATTCATATGGCTTACCTTCACTACTTCACTTGGATTCATATATTCTTTATATAACCACTACATTATGCTCATATCATTTACAATTATACAATTCCTACAGTTATCACTAATAGTTGCATAGATTGGAAACTTGCATAATGACAGAACAGATGTAATCAGAATCGAGGAGGCATGCCAAAATAATATCACTAGCTGGAAGGCAAGCTCTCCTTGGTTCAGCAACTGTATGATGTACTCAGCTTACTCACAGAAAAAAAAAATCAAATACTGTCAGGTGATATTAGTTTAGCTCCCTGGAATTTCTGCTGTCTTTTCCTTCATCCCACATCAATATTATGGCTGGTATCCACTTACCACTTTTTCTTAAGCAACTCTAAAGCACTATTTTAGCTTGCCAGCTTAGTGAGAAAGGGTTTACTGGTTCCTACATACAGGATCCAAGAATGTTACTGACTTCTGAGTAGTAACAACTCTCACTAGGTCCAAGCCAGGCAAACATCTGGATTCTTATTACAGTTCAAACTAAGCACAAAGCAGACACAAGATATGGGCTTTCCTTGAAATTGCTCTCCTGGTGATTAGAACTTCCCTGTTCTATTCATAACTTCCACGCTACATAAAAATCTCAGCTGTCAGGAGGGGCAGATACACACTAAAGGACTGGTTCCTAACTCTGACCTGAAGACAGTCTTAACGTGATCCCAATTAGCACTTTAGAAGAGGATTTTACAGCAGTCCAATTACAAATCTTCATTGCTAGCAGAAATCTACCTACCAAGTAGAAAGTCCCTTGAGAACAATAACTAAAGAGCAAAGGCACATTTCCTCTGCCATCCACAAACTAAGAAGCAAGGCCATGGCAAAGTGTATGTGTCATCCTTTTTCTGGGTAGCCCAGAGAATGACAGCCTACTCCATCAAGCTGTTAAGCAGTGTGTGTGCTACCTTTTAAAGATCTCATCATTGCAAGTGACTCACAGGGAAGATACGGTTTCATGTAACGGGATCCAACCCTCTTCCTTGTCTCAGCATTTTTTAGTCATACAGATTTGGACTGAAAATTACGCAAACTCTGAACTATTCACTAATCTTTAGTTACATCACTGTTCACTCTATTTTCAAAAAGTCTGGCTATACATTAATTGAAAAATAACATTTTAAAGCTGTTACATATTAACAAGGTTTTAAGATCAACAGAATCATTCACTCTATACACTGCATACAACAAAATTCATTGCACTTTATTTAGTAAATAACTCTGAAACATCAGCAATTATAATACATTTCAACCTTCAGAAACATATGGCACCTGAACTGCCAGTGTCAAGAACTACTTTGCATCATTTGATCATTTCTCACTTTTCTCAGAGATAAATCAAATTTGAGATTCAAACTAGATTAAGCTTTGACTCTAATAAATCCAACAATCCATTGAGCCTCATTCTCCCCCTGCTCTCATTCACGTGCAGTGATAATTCTCCCACAAGCTGGATTAAAGTCTTCTCTTAAAAGCCTCTTTGAAAGGACCTTAAGAAACAGCAAATTAAACACTTCTCAGAAAGGTGTTTGTTACTAAGGAGAAGCTGCAGCTCATCACAGGACTTGCAGCTTTGCAGAAAGTAGTTCAGGGACTTCTAGTTGTGGTTAAGAGAAGTGAACACCATCAGGAAGAATTCAGTTTAGTCTCCCCTCTGCAGAGCACTGCATGGAAAGTACTTTTCCTATTAACATCTAAAAGGGAAATGACTTTTACTGGCCACAGCAGACTTCGTTAAGAAGTTCTTTCAAGTTCTTTTCATCTCCACCTCATTGCACAATTTTAACTACAGTGTAATTGCACAGAGTACAGACAGAACACGATCGTGTAGGTGCAAAGGGAAGCCTCCCCGAGTGTGTTTCTATTTGGACTGCGCGCAAAGTGTCTGCAGGTCCCCAGAAGAAAGGCAATTTGTGCTCATTCAGAATTTGCTCTCCAGAACATTCCCTTATTCAGCAGCTGTATTTAGACAGAGCTGAGTCACGCCCGCAGGGTCTGTTCTCAAACAGCCAAGCTGCGCCTGGAAAAGGTGCCCGGGGCAGGGCGCTGCGGGCACGGCCGGGGCTCACCGGCGGCGCCTGGCCCTGCGCAGCCATGCGGCCCCTCGCCGGGCGGGACGGCGCTCGGAGCAGCCTGGCCTCATGGAAGCCGTCCCTGCCCGCGGCAAAGGAGCTGCAACAAGATCTTCCAGGTCCCCTTCCATCCCAAACCCCTCCCGGGCCGGGTGTGCAGCGGGGCACTGCCGTGTGCCTGCCACGCACCTGCCTCTCCCCGCCCCGGAACCGGCCCGGCGGCCACGGCGGGGCCGGCCC
>VXBX01009439.1:1737967-1754449 GCA_013400415.1 Scytalopus superciliaris
CAGCCCCCATCGGCACTGTCCCCATCGGCACTGCCCCTTTCACTGCCCCCCTTTGGCACTGCCCCCCAGCACTTTGGGGCAGCTGTAAGAGAGGCAGCGAACCTTTCCGCAGCCCGTGCTGCAGGGCAGAGCCCAGGGGGCTCCGGCTCCCCGTCTCCAGGTCACCGGGGGCTATTTTAATGGCTGGCTGCAGGCAGAGACATCTGGGCAGCGCCTGCCCTTCTGCAGAGCTGGTGGATGAGCACTGCAACGTGGGGAAATCCCTCAGACCCGCGTAGGGAAAAGTGATGGGAAACGCTGACTGCTCTGTGGAGTGCAAGATGCTCTCGTGGAGGTGCCTAAAAGGCTGTGCTCACCAGCCTGAGAGGTCACATCCTCCCACCTCTCCCACTGATCTCAGCCGGAGAACCCACTGCATTTCAGGCAGAAGCAGATCAATGGGATATCCTTGTCCACCCCACAGGCCCCAGCTGCCAGAGCTGGGCTGGGAAGGGGAGGCATGGCAGGGGGCTGTACAAGAATCCCTTGAAGAATTAAAATGAAGGAAAGCACCAAGATCAAGCAGATAATGAATAAAAACCAAGTTGGGACACAGCAAAAAGAAATCTCAGGGGACAGAACTGCTGGCTTTGGTTAAAATAATTTAACGAAAAAAGAAACAAAAGCTCCAAAAAGATTTTTAAACATATACATTTGGGGTGTGTGTATGTGACCACACATCCTCACAGGAATTATCATCATCATCATCATCATGGCTAGACAGGAATTATAGAAGGTTTTCTAAATAACAGCAAGCAAGCACTGGGAAAAACTGTCCCAGTGTGTAGGACCCACATCAGCTGGTCCTCAGGACACAACCCACCCTCCACACATATTCCTGTCACTGCACAAGCATTGTCCTTGCTGAGGTAACTCATCAAAAACCCAGAGGAATTCACACCACCTCCCCTGCCAGTTAACAGGGCAGATAAAGGGCCTCACAAGCCTCTAGATTTGGCTCCATGGGCAGCAGATGTAATTTAGGTGTTGGAAAAGCAGCCACAGAGGGAAGGAAAGGGCTGTGCCACCACTGAAGGAGCCAGTTGCTCACTGAGCTGGCACAAAACCAAGGGCTGTGATTTGGATAGGGACGATGGCCATCACCTGGCCCCAGCATTCCACCATGTCCCCGGTACCAGCTGTTGTTCTCTCTTCATCTTCTCCGCTCTGGTTGGAGCTGGAGAAGAGCCTGTGGCTCTGTCACCACTTGTGTCCAGGGTTGGCCAACCCTGGCTGGAGCAGGAGTGCAGTGGCCAGAGGGTAGGCACCGCTCAGGTGTGAGGCAACATGGAGCTGTACCTAGGGCTGGAGAGCAAAGGCTGGACTGCTCCAAGGGAAAGAGGTGACAGGAACAACCGTGGCATGCAATTACTCAAGGAACTGATGCACTCATTAGCAGTTTGCAGGTACTTCATAGCAATGTGACATCAGATCCTCAAAAGGATGGGATTACCAAAATATTTTATCCACCTCCCAGTTTTTGTCTCTGGAGGATCCTTGAGAGCTACTGGTGGCAAGGGCTGCGTTTGAGGAACATGAGATTGCAGGAGGTGTTCCAGCTCTGGACCCGTGAGTTCCCATGCTAGAGGACAGTCAGGGACAGCTTACAGGCATACCAGGTGAGAGAAAGGAGGCATGTCCTTTGCTGCCTGTTTTCTAGCCAGTGCCCTGAGGGTCTGGCCAAGCTGCTCTTAAGGGCAGGAGTAGTTGCACAGGTCCACCAGTGACAGGAGCAGAGTAGATCCTGGGTGCGAAGAGCTGGAAGATGCTCCTGCAGTTTCCTGCAAGTCACCACCAGTCTCAAACTACCTTACATGAAGCAGTTACTTGGGCCAAAAATGTTTTCCAGAAGAGGGCACTGGAAAAGCATTTATTGGCAGGAGACTGTGACCTCATCTTCCTGGTGTTTGCCCTCCTCACTTTCTCTCCAAGCAGGGCCCTTGCCACTGTGGAGGGATGGGGGATGGGGAGGATTGTCTGGCTGCCCCACAGCTGTCAGTCTCCTACATCTTGCAGCAGCAGCAGCAACATGAGGGTCCCTGGTTCTGATGAATGATGGGTCTCCTAGCTCTTGTGGACCCCTGAATTTGGGAGGAGCTGGAGCCAAGCCCCAGATTCCTTCAGTTTTGGCAGCTGGTGAGAGCTGCCCAGTGGGAGAAGGATGAGCTTCCTGGCCATCACCATCACAGTAGCTGGATGAAAGCTCAAAGTAATGCCTGACATTTCTTGTTTGCTTTCCTTCCCTGTGAGTCTATACAGGGACTTGGAACTTCTTAAGAAATTAAGTCTCATGACAGCTCACTGAGGTTAGTAAATAGTACCTCCACTTTACGGATGAAAAGGTGACTCAGAAGATTCACTGATTTACCCAGGATTGCAAAGAGTAGAATCCAAATAGGGATATGCTGAGCTGTGTGCCTGTGTGAGGTGGAAATCCTCTTGGGCTGCGGGAATCCTCTTGGGGTGCAGGAATCTTGTGGGTCTGCCTCCAGCTCTCCTGTGGCAGCAGCTCCTTGTTCCCTTTCAGTTTGTTGACCATTGCACAGAGGAAAAAACCAAGCCACAAGTTGTCCCTGTCACCCAAAAAAGACCATTAGAGAAAATTATATGTTTCCAGGATACATTTTATCATCTTTTATTACACATTTTCTCAGCATTTGAATGCAGTTTCTTACCACTCAGTGCTGCAAATGTGATGTTGCATGCTTTTGAGTCAGAGCAACGAACTAAAATAACTCCTTGCAGTGGCTAAACTAAAGAAAATGTAGAGACCAAAATTCTTGAGAAGTGACTGGAAAACTTTGCTTTGCAACTCAACTGCAGAAATGCTTATGGGTCTGTTTTCTGAATTGCCTTTTTTAGGCTTAATAGTCCCCATATTTTCAAAACAAGTTCAAAACCTCACATGCCATGAGGTAAAGCACATAACTCTAACATTACAGCACAAGTTTTGTGTCTGAGGCTTTTACAATCCCTCATAGTTGCAGATTTAAGATATATATTAAAAAAGCAATTGAAAAAGTGCTCTCATATGCATGTTGTTAAACATACTTGATACAGCAAGATGTTTGAGCATCATCATCCTCCATATGAGCTCAGCACCCACCAGAGGTGAGCCAGACAATAAGATATGGCTTTAGCATTGTTATAGGTAATACATGGATTCTGTATGACAGTATAGCAGAGTTTTTAAAAACTCTGTATTTTAGTAGACTTCTCATCTTGCTCTCAACAAAGACAATTCCAAACTCTCTGAGTCAGAAAGAGTGAGAAGAGCTCTTGCAAGCTCTTAAGCATTAGCTTGAAAAGCAGAGGTCAGCCTGGTCTGTGGGATCAATATGGGAAAGAGAGCCATGGAAGTGACAGACTGATTCTGTGTGTGCAACCAGCAAGTGGGGAAGCAATGGCCAGTCCTCCTAGCACAGCACTGCCATGCTCAGTCCATAGACTGCATCTGTCTCTCATGTAAAGGACTGTCTTCTGCCATGGTGAAGATATTGCTGCGATCAAGGGGTATTGCTGTTACACGTAATTGACAGCCAGCTTCTGAGCTGACCTGGGCAGGGCCCTGATTTACTGAAAGTTTGAGCAGTTTTGAGTGAGGAAGCACTTGATGCTTGTAGACATATCAAGTGTCACATCAAGTGATGATCACTGACACTCAGTGCTGGATCTGACCCCTGTGTGCATCTTGTCTGGCACACACTGCAATGGCTACTAAGAAAGGAGAATGATATGCAACAAGGAGAGCAGCAGCAGAACCTGAAATATGCCACAATTTTCAGAAATTAACTCTTTGCAGATTTAAATTGTAAAATCTCTCCCACGGATCAGATCTTAAGGTGTTGTGCAAACACAGTGAGATTACAGGCTGCTCCAGCAAAGTTGAAGTTGCTGGTGGGAAGTTCCCTGCATAGTGTGAGGAGACAGGATGACAGCACCCCATTGGACATGTTGGTGAGCAGAGCCCAGCACTGCAGGACTTTCTGTGTGCATGTTGCTCATACTGACATTTGTTCACAAAGGTTTGTCTTCTGAGTAATGTATGTCCCAATGCAGAGCTCTGAGTACACACTAATGCTTTGCAGTAAAAGTAAGCACAGCTAGAAAGCTTAGTGTGTCAGGTTTCCCCACAGCCTTCTTCCAACTTTTCCTGCCTTCAGATACACAAGTGGTGATAACATGTAGGACATCTTTTCTCTTATGGTAGTAGAAAATATAAGAAGCCCATCAGAAGTCAGCATGGTTTCCTGGGGTTTATGGCAATTTTAGTCTTCAGTTATAATATTTGATAGGAGGAACTGATGATGTGAATGGTAGAAGTGAATGTACTGAATAGTGCATCTAATCTGTGTCAGGGCCCAAAGCATTTGGAGGAAAAAGACACAAGTGTAGAATTTAGAAGATTATAAATTCTGGATATGTTAAACTTAATAAGTATTCATTCTCTTTGGTGATAATTCTAGCTATATCTCATGTAGCAGACAGATTCCCAGACTGAGACCTGAAGGTTTCCATGTCAGGGGAAGGGAATAATGCAGTATCTATACCTTCTGCTCCTGGAAAGGCTTTCAATAGAAATCTTTTGATACTACATAACAAATGGTACAAGACTTTGAATAGGTAGTGTTCCTTACTTTCGGTTCATATTCAGGTAAGATGCAATCTTACTTATGCAATATCCACTGCAAACAGCCATTAAGGAACACCTCATGCTGAAAGCCTCATATTTTGGATTATGACTGGAGTTTAATTTGGGATTAGTTTAAGAGGTGAACAGCTGAAGGATAGCTACAAAGATGGTGCAAGAGTCTTCTCAGAACTGTCAGACACTATAGTGGAAGCAATGTTGTGCCATTGGCAGTTCAGGTTGAACATCAGGAGAAACTTCTCCAGCAGAATAGTGCAGAGGTGGGGTGGCCATCCTTGGAGGTTTTCAAGCTTAAGGTAGAAAAAGCCATGGCTGACCTGATCTGGTGCCTGGTGATAGCCCTACTTTGGGTGTGAGATTGGGTAGGAGACCACCTTTCCAGCTGGTGTTTGTGGCACTGTGTTCTGTATTCATATAAGGCCATGGGTGATGCAAACAAGCCTCAAAACATTTTTCTGACCCAGTCCTTTAAAGGTGTGAGTAGAGGGGTCTGCATACCAGCAACATGGCAAGATGATCACTTCTCCCAAGAACCTGCTTCACAGCTCTTTCACAGCTCCTATGTTAGACCAGCGCTTCAGACAAGGACACTGACCAGGATGGTCAAATGCCCTCTCAGGCAGGGGATAGGCAGCGTGGTGCTCCAAGCCTGTGCAAGGAGGAAGGAAAAGCAGAGACCTCTCTTTGGGAAGTGGACATGGGTCTGCCAAGCTTGTGCAACTGTGGCCTTGCTCTCTGCTGTCCTTCAGCAACTTGTGTAGCGAGTGCCTGGAAACCTGTATTCCTCATTCACTTGCAAAAACACACACAGGGCAATGGGCCAAACAGGTAGAATTTGTGCATCAGAAATCGCATTCAGCCATGCTGATGGTATCCTATACTCATTAGTGACAGTAGCAATTGCAGCTGCACTGGGCTTTTACCTCCCTTGTTCTCCACCAGGTTAAATAAACCTCTGAAAACTTAAGTTTTTAGAGGGTCAAAATTCAGATCCAAATTTTGTCATCTGCTCAGTCCTTTCATTAATAAGATGAACATAACTACTGGCAGCAACAGCAGTTTTATGGAGTGGTACAGAAGGTTATGTGTCTCAATGCAAAGCCTGGAGGCACACAATGGTCTTTTCTTTTCCTAAACACATTGAATCCTGCAATTGTCCCATGGATGGGACCTGCCTGAAGTCAAGGGAAACTCTATGCATGAAGTGGTAGAGCAGAAGGAAGGATCAGGCCCTCAGAGGTACATTTTCATCATAATGTTTGCAGATTTACGTGTATAACTACGCAACTCAGGGTGAGACTATGCCTCTAAGGCAAAACATATGAGCTCATATAAAGAATTTATCATTATAATAACAATTTGCATTTCTATAGAACCTTTAATCTTAGGATCTCAAAGTGCTTAACAAACACAAATTAATTAATCCTCACAACTCTCCTGCAAGGTAGACATATATTATGGAGAGATGCTAGCAGCTAGCTTTCCATTATAAGTCTCATTTTAACTACCTCCTAACTTTGCCAAAACTAAACCAATACACACAAAAATTTCACAAGCATGATCTTGTCCTGGGGTAGGATCTTTTTAGAAATTGTGGGGCAAATAGAATAAGATAGTTTAAGATAAGTAGGTTAAATGGGGAGACCAGAAATATATTTCTGAACGAACTAATGCACATACTCCATTAGTCCAGAGGGGAGGGAAATGCAGAATTTGGGATAGACACTTGCTCTTCCATAACTTTCCAGAATGGAGATTGCAAGGTGATAAATGGTTATTCATTATCCATTCTATTATTTATGAAACTGGTGAGCTAGTGAGTTCAGGTGACCTGCTTTTTTAAATGGAAAGATCCTTCTCCAGGAGCTGCACTCAGACACAGCTATGAAGAGGAAATCACTGAGAGCCATGTGTTACCTGCTTTGGAGAGTTACTGTGTAAAAGCTTTGGGAAAAGACTGGATAAGCAGACCCAGCAATGGTCTGGTATTATGGGTGGAATATTACCTTTAAGGAAAAACTGCCAAAGCCAGCATCTGGCAGCATGCCCACACACGGATAGAGAGCAAGAACAAATTCTTCCTGTGCACGCAAAAAAACAAACAAACCCAAAACAGAAGAAAGAAAACCATCCTGGGAAAAACCACCTCTGACAACTCAGAGCTGCTCAGACCTGGGGCCCAGGCGTGGAGGAGAGAACCAAAGTCTTTCCTGTTCCCTTCCTCCCAAAACAGGAGGGCAAGGTGTAGGTGGACAGTGGGGTGGAGGCTTGTCCCTTGGCCTCCGATTGGGGTTTGCTCTGGCAGGTTTACATGAATAGCAAATTGCTGCCACTCCCAGGAGGAAGGAGGAGGACAAGGGATTATGACTCAGGTGTTTGTAGAGGTGCAGCCTCCAGGGATGCTTTCTCAGCCAGAGTGCCCCACACTTGCTCTGGGGCCCCACTCAGCCCCTGGTCCCCACAGAGGCAATCCGTGCAGCACCGTGCCTTGTGTTCCTTACTTGACTGTGTGCTTTTGCCTCGCCTTCAGGTGTGTGGGAATGACTCTGGCGCTCCATGTGACTCACCTCACAGCCAGCTGCAGCCCTCGGCTGGGATGCAGTGTGCTGTCCTGTGGCTCAGCACTGCCTGGCTCAGCAGGTGCTCTCTTTCGGTGACTTTTCTTAAGCTACACTTAAAAATAATAAAGCAAAGTCTGAATAACTCAGAAAGGTTTTGTAAAATCTGTTATGAGCTGGTTGCTGGTGCATTTTTCAAGGATATATGGTTGGTATATACAGCACGTAGTGTCTATAGGGTTGAAAACATTTTATATAGATTCATCAGGGAGATCCAGTGGTAATTTGCTGTTAAAAAAAGGGGATTTTAACCAAAATGGGGGGCCAGAAAGACTCTGTTCCTACTATAGAGTACTTTGGATATAGACAAAAGGAAGAATCCCCTTTGCAAAAGCCATCCAAGATGGGAGAAGAGAGGTGGAAAAGAAACTACAGTCTGCCTTTCAGAGGCAGTTGGGTCCTGGTGGCCCAGGCAGATCTGGAACACTGCCTGTGGCCACGCAGGCAGCCTGAAGCGGAGCCAGCAGCAGTGTCTGCTGCCAGAGCAGAGCCCAGGCACCAAGCCAGGGTCAGCTTGGGGCACCCCGGATCAGCACTGCCTCCCTTTCACCACTGGAAGATTGTACAGATCAACCGATTGATACTGAAAAGAGCTCCGGAGGTGCTGAGATAAGAATTATTTATGACTAAATACAATAGACTGATGGTGCTTTCTTTTCAGCAGTTCATAGTCCAGTGCGAGGACTTGGCTGTTATCAGGCCACACAGTTAGCCAAAACCTTGACACGTTTTCTTCTAATTGTGATCAGCCGACCTTGTCATTACGTGGGTAGGTAACATTTGGCCTTGGTTTTCATTGCATTCATAGCTGTGCAACAGGTACAACATGTGGCCTGTTGTTATCAGCCTTGTTACAATGCTGTTATCAAGAGAGAGCAGAACTGCACTGCACTGAGAGACCAAAGTATTTTGCAGGCTTCTGAGAAATGAAGACCCTTGATTCCTCTGCCCTTAGCTGTGTCAAATTGTATCTTGCTCTTCAGACAATCTTCTGTGTTTCAACAGGATGAATATTCTGAATATTGGCTCTGAGTGAATTTAAAATGTCCTTCAACAGCTGCTTAATTTTTCACATGCCTTTCACAAAAAGGCATGGGGTGGACAAAAAACAGAATAAAAATTAAATGTGTGGGCTATTCTCTACTGGTCCTTCTGGTCAGCATTGCAGTCCTCTGCAAAGCTGCACACTTCTGAAAGGAACCCACAAATACGCCCCCGGGCAATGGCCTTCACTGCATGCTGTTGTTAACGAGTGCTTTGAATACAGCCTCAGACACACAGTGGCACAGTCGGAGAAATGCCTTGAGTTTTGATCTATGAGCACTAACCTACTGAAGCAAGATGTATAGGAGGATTGGTCAGTATAAGCAGCTTGCTTTGTACAATTAAACCATACCACAGTTGTCTAGTTGTTGTTACTCTCTTGGGTCTTTCCATGGGTAACAACAAATCCCCTCAAATTGATTACTGTGGTATGGTAAAGCCTTGCATTTACCTTCAATTTTTTCTTTAACCTGAGAGCATTCTGAGAGTTTCCTTCCTATACTAACCTCCTGCTCAAAGCAGGTTGAGCTATGGAGTTAGAGTAGTTTGCTAGAGGTTCAGTTTTCTGTATCCCCAAACCATTAGATGAATGCACTGATCAGAATGCCCAAGCCAGGCTTTCTCCTTCTCCCTTTCCCTGCTTTCCCTGCTCTCACGTCTGATTGCACAATGACTCAGCCTCACTCAGTACCTTGGTGTTCCCAGCACCCATCAATAGCATTGATCTCTCATGGCCTGAGCACAGCATAAGAGCCCTCTTTCACAACTTCTGCTCCACTCAGATAATGTGCAGGAGCAGAACACTATGCCATCACTACCCATCTGACTTTTGAGGAGTCTCCAGTATTAACACAGCTTGGGTTCAGGCCCTCTACATAGATCAGGACTCTGCACCACTGAAAAATGAGAGCTCTCCAAACTGGTTATGGACATCTGGAAAGCTGTCAGACTAAACATGGATGTGCCCAGTGAATGTACCTGTCTCTAGAGTTACCCAGTCCAGAAGCCAGGCAGACAGAATTGCTGACTACAAGGCAAATGGATTTCACAATCCAAGTCCCAGCTTTGGGGGTATCTCGTTAGATTGCAGGCCATTCAGTGTGCATAAATGCACAGCAGCTTCAAACTCCCCTCTGCAGGTGGGTTGTGAGAATCATTTTTCTATTTTACACATACACATTAACATTTGTACTAACCATTAACACTACTGTTAGTATGAGTGTGGAACTAGATTAATAACTCCATTGTTTTCTCTATTATAAGTATCATGTTTCTTAAACATTTCCTTTGTGGAATCTGCACTATTTAAAAGATATTTATGATAGATTTCTGCAGGAGAACTAAAGTGTAATGAAGGTGCAGGAAGGAAAACCATATCAGAAACACACAGGGAAAACCACTGCACTGGGCCAGCCTATGCTGTGGGTGAAATCAGTGGCAATAATGCTGACACACTCCACTGGGAAGGGGGGAAAAAGGCAATTAGGGAAACACTGGCAATGTCAGAATTATTTTCATAAGGGAGGAAATGAATTCAAGGATGCTTCCATGGCCAAAGACAGTCAGGCTTCGTGATGATTCATGACCAGCAGCTGGTTTGCAGTGTCCTTGGTAGAAGCAGAGCAGGCTATCCGCTGGATGATTTTCTTGTCACGGCTCTGGCTGCTGTGGACCTGTAAGATGAGCATGTTAGCTCTGCTTCCACCTTACTTCCATCACCCACCTCCACCCGAATGCACTCCACTTCCACACATTCCGGAGCAGAGCCACGGCCATACATAACAAAGCAGTGGGAACGTCAGGATTCTCAAATGAAGTACTTCACACAGTTTGGGTGTTTAGGAAAGCAGGGCTGCAGAGCACTTTGAGTGCACATTTCTTGCAGTGATTTATCTTCTACACAGTCAGACATCAGCAGGAAAAAATTGCTCTGCCCCAAATCAAGCTTTAAATCTTGTCTACACATGAAGCCATCTGTCATGGTTTAACCCCTGCCAGCAACCAAGGCCCATGCAGCCTCCCACCAGCAGGACCAGGGAGAGAATCAGAAGGGTAAAAGCTAGAAAACTCATTGATTGAGATAAAGACAGTTCAGTAGAGAAAACAAAAGCCACAAGTGAAGCAAAACAAGGAATTAATTCACTGCTTCCCATGGGCAGTCAGGTGTCCAGCCATCCCCAGGAAAGCAGGGCTCCATCACACATCACTGTGACTTGGGAAGACAAATGCCATCACTACAAATGTCCCCCCTTTCCTCCTTCTTCCCCCCACTTTATATACTGAGCAAGATGTCATATGGTATGGAACATTCCTCTGGTCAGTTGGGTCAGCTGTTCTGGTTGTATCTTCTACCAACTTCCTGTGCTCCCCCAGTCTCCTTGCCAGCATAGCAGTGTATGAAAATCAGAAAAGGCCTTGGCCCTGTGTAAGCACTGCTCAACAATAACAAAAACATCTCTGTATTACCATCACTGTGTTCAGCACAAATCCAAAACCTAGCCCCATACTACCCACTGTGAAGAAAATTAACTCTACCGCAGCCAAAAGCAGTATACCATGCCGGCCTGGCAGCAAGGGTAGTGCTGGAAACACACCATCATCACTATTTCAGAAAGAAAGAGAGAGAGAGGACATAGCATGAGGGTGGGAATCAGGAACTGGGCTCTGTTTCACTGTCGTTGAACTGGTAGAGATGTGGCACAAATGATCAGGCTCTAATTCACCCTCCAGATTTTAGTTGTCTGACAGAGGGCCCAGCAAGGCACTAGGCAACTCCTGGGTAAGAGGGAGTCGCAGAGAGGACTTGTCCTTCCAAACAGTGACTCAGATCTCCTTGCATATGCCTATCTTGCTCTCTGCCTTCACTGACGGCAGAAGGATCCTAGACGCATAAAACTAGAAGGAACAGCTTGGCCTTTGTATTTTTTTCCCCGCCTTAAGGGGAAGATAATGATGATGACCTTTTTAAAGAGCTTCTGACATCTACAGATGAAAAAAAACTTGTAAGAGATTGTTATTATTATTGTTATATATGTTTGGACAGAGGGAGCGATGACGTTTCTATGACATTTTATAATCCACATGAAATGCTGCCATAATAAAGATAATGACATGTATGATGGTCAAAGTATGCTTAGTTGTGGTGTTTGGCACCAACAGTTCGGCTTATTTCTTTTCTTCTGCATTTTCTACAGAGAAAAAAAAAAAAAATTAACAGACATCTCTTGTAAATTGAACCGAAATTAAAACTCTGCAGAATTCAACATATGCCGAATTTTATCAGGTTTTAGAGAAAACACACAAGTTAAGCTTTTTTAGAAACAGGTATTTGAAAATGGAATTTTTGATCTCTGTGGATGGCACCATTATTGCATGGGTAAGAAAGCTAACCCTCCTGAAGCTGACCCTCCTGCAGAAGTCGGGCATGAGAACCATGCTCAGCTGTATGGGGTGCTCATACTTGACTCCAGGTGTGATATTTTGCCATCTGCCTCTGAGTGGAGTGGGGACTGCAAAAATCTCTCAGCAACAGACTGGGCCCTGCCTTGCCTTGTGTCTCTTTTCCATGTGCACACAGATCTTACACCAAGCAGAGAATGACAAAAGGGGGAAAAAGACTTAAGAAAGGACCAGAAATGGCAGACCAGTGGTCCACCCAGAACCTGGCAGTAGCCAGGGCCTGAGGACAGCAGCAGGAGATGCTATATAAGGAGAGTATATGAGCATGGCCACCTTCCTGGTCAATTGCCACATTCGTCCAGGAACCTCATCCAATCATTTTAGTATCCATCTCTCACCATGAGTTCATCAAACCTGTCTTTGACCTTGTGCCCCTACCTCTCTAGGTCTCTCTGACAGTACAAGGACTGAGTCTATGTATTAAATGTGGTAAAATTGGGGAACAGCTTTCCCAGAGAGGTGGTAGGTATGTCATCCCTGGAAACATTCAAGGTCAGGTTGGACAGAGCTCTGAGCAACCTGATCTGGTTAAAGATGTCCCTGCTCATTGCAAGGGTGTTGGACTGGGTGACTTTTAAAGTTCCCTTCCAACTCAAACCATTCTATGATTCTATTGTTGGTCGATGGCTACAAATAACATGGTTCCATTTTTCATTCCTTGTTTAAGAGTTTTTATTGGCTATCTTCACTCCCTCATTTTTCAGAGCAAGCTTAGCCAGGCTGATTTAGGTGGCAAAGGGAACTCTGATGTAACCAGATCTTGAGATCCATTGCAACTGACTCCACTAATGAGGCTGAATGTTGTACATGGCTACCAATTCTGTGGTTGGAGAGAAGGCACTAAAAAATGTGGATGTAACATATCCCCATTTAATAATAAAATGGAATAAAAATATTTTTTCTTCAAGACTATTTGGCAGGACCTACCTTCTTAGGAAATAGAAGACAGAGGGAGACCAGTGAATGAACTAAATATAAGATTTAATATTCATGCAACAGGCCCAGTAATGCTCGATGATTTTTGGTATTCCACTGCCAGAAGGTATCAGAAAGAGTTTTGAGGTAAAATTTTGCAAGAAAAGCCTCATGAAAATCAGTGCCTTCAAATCTAAGACCAAAACTTTGTTTTATCCCCTGGCTTAATCACTGAATTCTAACCTAAACCTAATCTAGGTTTGGATTTCTGTACTTGGTCTACCTCCAGCCATAGCAAGACTTGGAAAGAGGCAGCCTGCTGCTCCATGGAATGAAACATTCCACAGGTTTGGCAAACAAGCACTTGGCCACCAGACATTCTGAAAACCATACCAAAACATCTGCTCTCACCTTTTCCACTCACAGAACTGGACAATTAAGTACTGGTGTAGAGGCAGTACAGAGGAATGAACATTTCCACTGCAGAAACATCAGAAAAATCTGCACTGGAGAACAAACTGGGCTGCAGGTTGTTTGATCCTGAGACCAAGAAAGGGCAAAACAACTCAAGTCTCTGAAAGAGGGGGCAAGCAATAAGAGATCTGCTGTTGGCTGTCCATGATCCATACCCTCCCCTGGGCTGGCCCTGGCCCCCATCTGGGAGAATATACTAGAGTCTCAACCAAAACCACTCTAGGGACTGTGCCAACTGCATGGGCAATCATATGCCAAAGCCCAGGCTCATTCCCTACTCCCATTCCCTTTCCTGAAGTAATTGTGGCATTTTTCCTACTTTTTGGAAACATTTCTGCCACAAGGAATGGCCTGTGGATGACCTAAAATGGGGCAGAACAAGAGGGCAACTGCAGTTCACAGGTGTGACTCGGGTAAAACATTCAAATTCCCCATAGCTCACCTCTCAGTGATCAGCTGCTCATGAGAGAATTTGTGGGAAATGGAGAAATAGAAGGATACTAGCAGTTTTGCTTCTTCCTAAAGTCTTCTTCCAGCTGGCCTAGAAACTCAGCTGATAAAAATGCAGTTGCTCATCCCAGAAGCTGCAGGAATCTGAGCACGAGTGTGAGCCACCATGAGGCAGCAGCTGCTGGAGGGAGGTTTGGGTCTGCGGGTTCTCATTATGGCATTTCTGGCTGCAAAGCTGCTCTGAGAAATGCTGTCCAGCTTAAGAAGATAGCTCCACTGTGCTCCAGCACTGCTGCTTTCTGCCCTTCCAGATGAGTCACCATAAATGTCTACAGGGTGATCCACAGGAATTGAAAAAAAGAAACCTACTTTACTTTGGATGGGAAGAGGTAGCTAGTCGAAGCAACCTTTTGTTTTTCCTGCCTGTTTGAAGATCACAGTGCAATATTTAAACAAATTAATCCTCCATTCCTAGAAATGATCTAATAAATAATTTCATCTTTCAGTTTTATAGTGTTCCAACAGAGTGCTTTTAGTATTATATCAGTGGCTGATAACTCACTTCAGTGCAGGTCGTGTGAGCACTACTGAAGTCAGTAGCTATAAAAGCAGTACCCACCTGACACCTCTCCATGATTTTCACCTGAGAATCAGAGAATCATCAAAGCTGGAAGATCATCTTGTTCTGTAGACCTAACACTGCCGCAATCACCCCTAAACCATAGGTCCAGGTGCCACATCCAGACAACACCTGAACACTTCCAGAGGTGATAATTCCACCACTTACTTCCCTGGGCAACTTATTCCAATGCCTGACCACTCCTTCAGTGAAAAAAATTTTCTAATGTCTAATCTGAATCTTCTCTGACACAACTTAAGGCCATTTCCTCTCATCTTTTCACTTGAGGCATGGCAGAAGAGACCAATCCCACTTCACTACAACCTCCTTTCAGGTAGTTGTAGATAAGCTCTCCTGTGAACCTCCTTTTCTCTGGACTAAACAACCCCAGTTCCCTCAACCACTCCACATAAGACAGGTTTTTGAGACCCTTCACCAGCTTCATTGCCCTTCTTTGAACACATAGAATTTCACTGAGATCCATCCTGCCCAGATATCTGGACACCAGCTCTAAAGCCATAGTCTGGGTGCAGAAAAGCACTTAAGCTTGTTCATGTTTGACTGCAACCTGGAGTTCAGCTCCTGCAAGCTACGGTGCTTAAGCACACTTCTGAATGTTGGTTTGAACTGGAGCCTCTGGATTTGAGCCTTAGGGACACTGGAGATGGTCACCTTCATGATAGCTTCATCTATCTTTGAAACCTTCTTTCCTGCCCAGTCTGCTGAAAGAATAAAAATAGTCAGAGTTGATCCTTCAGAGGAGCCAGAGTAAGCACACATTGGTGAGGCTGCCCAAGGTGGATTTCTGGATGAGCATCAGCCCTACCTTCTTTTCATCTCTTCCCAGCTGCTTTCTGACATTTTTGCTTTACAGGAGATCTAAATTCCCCTTGGTCTTGCAGCCAGAAGTGCAGGGAAGGTCCTGTGTCTGTGCAAAGCCTTCACATGTCCAGGGAATCTCCCCAGATCATGACTTGATGCACATATGCAGTCAGGTGCAAAATCTGGGCTGTACACAGCACTCCCCATGGTGCAGAGACCTTGTCATTGTAGAATTCTGTTTCCTACTCAAACATCTGCAGGATCAGGGCCCTTCAAGTTCAGGGAAGATTAGGATCTGGTTCTGTGTGGTATCGCTTGGAGGGCTGAGCCCAACTGCAATTGCACCTACTGTTGGGAGCTATGCACTCACCAAAGGGAAATGCTTTTCTTGAAATGAGCTCATGCTGCTGTGCTGTGTTCTGTGCCTGTCAGCACTTTTGTGGACTCTTGTGTTTGCAGGTGGTATGAATTATCCCTTGGCAGATGGCTGGTTTCACCCTCTTCTGTGCACACATGTGCTTAAGGTGAATGTAAATGTGTATTCGTTGCTGTAAGCTTTTCATTCATAGTCTTATTCCTTTAAGTGGATAAGAAAAGAGGTTTCTATGTATGCTTGTGTTCTGTTGGGCAGAAGCAGTGAAAAGGGACTAGGTGACCTGAGGTTCCTCCAGCCTTATAATTCTCTAAAAAGACTAAGAGCAAAGCTGATGTCATGGTAGGTTAAATAATCACAGTATTTCTATTATGTTGAGCTCTTATTGTGTAAATCAGACATCTATTCATACTTATTTTTCATATCACATACAAAAGAAGCACAAATATAATCTTTCTTCATACCCGGATGCCTGTAGGTAAAGGCAAACAATCAGTAAGTTGAAATTCTACCACTTATTCTTAATTCTGCTGCTGTGTATGATTTGAGTAAGGATAATTCACTTGTTTTGCTTACCACAGGCTACAAACATATTTTTAATATTTATTTATGTATTTATTAGTGTGTGTAAGGTGGAATCATTTCTGGAGCCTGGATTTGTCACCCACTTTGGCTGTAGACTAACTTTTTGCTTCCTAAGTTTGCATGGGATCCTTGCCCCCCCACTTGTGCCCAACCCTGCTCAGGGCTGTGGTTGGTCAAGCCAAGGTTTTTCCCTATACCAAACCATGTCCCTAAGCACCCCATCTATGCATCTTTTAAATAATGTCTGCAGGGACGATGATTCCACCACTTCCCTGGATAGCCAGTTCTAAAATTTGACCACTCTTTTCATGACAAATGTTTTCCTAATATCCAGTCTAAACCTCCCCTTGGACAACTTGAAGCCATTTCCTCTGGGCCTATCACTTGTTACTTGTGAGAGAAGACTGACTTCACCCCCCCCGCTCCTGGCACC
>VXBX01009439.1:1754475-1770215 GCA_013400415.1 Scytalopus superciliaris
CTACAGACTCACTTCAGGCAGTTGTAGAGATTCACAAGGTCCCCCCTGAGCCTTATTTCCTGCAAACCAAACAGTGCTGGTTCCCCTAGCCTCTCCTGCGTGTCTGCAGCCTTACTGCTGGCTCCTGCACACTCTGCAGTGGCAGAGGGTCCATTTTCCCAGGAAATGAGCCCCAGCTGCCCCCGAGGCACCCGCTGGGTGCGTGCAGGACACTTGGCTGCAGCCCAGCCGTGCGCAGGCAGACTGCACAGCACACACCCAGCAGTGTCTCGCCGAGCATATTAAACTGTTTAACGGGGGAGAACAAAAGCCTTTCAAACATGATGCACTAATAAGAGATTAATCCACCCAAGAGAACAGTCATAAACTAAAATGGTGTATAAAATAAAACACATAATTAAGTACAATTGAGGTATTAAGTAATAAGGATTGAAGCACAGGATGAAATTTGTTCCTCTGTGCACGGCCAGCGAGTGCCCCTTCACCCTATGCCGGGACTGGCAAGTGGATCAGCAGAAAGTTTTGACCTGGTCTAAGGACTTCACCCTCCAAGTGTCCCTTGAGACAGTGATGACCATTCTCTTGTCACTGAGCTTTGACATGGCACCTGCTCTGCAAAGACTGCTGTTTGCATCAACATGAGCAGCTCTGTGATGGATAAATGGCCAGAGCAGCACTTTCTGGCAGGGTCAAGCCTACTGTATTTCTTCACCCTGTAACTGAGAAGCTCCTGAATCATTTGCTCCCCAGCCTTTGCTCCCCACCACCATCACTCAAGCTGCCTCGAAGAGCCAATTCCTCCCCTGAGCTGTGCCATAACCCTTACCCATGGGCAAAGGTGTCCCCAGGTTTGGTACCCTGTGAACACCAAGGAAAGAACTACTTCCAGTAACAGAAAAGCAGCTTTTTGGGGTATGCTCCTGCTAAGGCCCTTCAACTGCACTGTTACAATTGCTTCATGGGTTAAAGATCAAGAAGGTGAAAGACCTTCTTTTAGTTTTCTCTTTTTGGTCAGAGAAAGAGGGGAGAACCCAAGGTTTGCTGCTCTTACCACAAAAATAACTGAAAGAAGCTGAAACTTGGGAGGAGAGGAAGGAAGGGATGCACAGAGAGAGTCCAGTGCAGGATTTATGAATGCAAAAATAATTAGCTGTTCTCATGTAAATATATATTAATGAGGACATTGTACCTGTAAATAGATCAGCCAATAACATGGTTTTTGCATTTGTAAAGGAATGTAGCTTATGGCTCTGAGCAATGAACAGACTCTGGTGTCTGTTGTAGTCACACAACTAAAGCCTCTTCAGAGGATCGTGGTGCAGGAAAGGCATTTGTACAGTTGTAGTACAGTCCAAGAAAATCAGCCCTCTTGTAGACAGAGACCCTGACCATGTGTAAGCACCTCTCTTTCACACAAGTAGTATTATCAGCTGCATTCATCTAATGTCTCTGCTGCACTTCCCAGACTACTGGGAAGTTTGGCATTGGAGGAAAGCAAACCTGACAGTTTTTTCTTGTTTGTGGCTCAACTCAAATCCTCTCTTGGCTGTCCCTTCCTTGTCTTGCTCAATTAAACACTGAAAAGAAACTGTGGACATTCAGGACTCCATCACTAAATCACAGTCACTGAAAATTTAACCACTAATTTCATCCCAGCTACAGGAATGGCTCCTTTTCTCATCGCTATCTGCATGAGTCCCCCAACATGCCAGGACTGAATCAGGGTACTGGGTGGCAGAATCTGTATTTTGTGTTCCTGGTGATGATGCATTTGGCCATGAGAACCCAGCTGAGCTGTGGAAAGCTCAGCCAGGTGTGCTGGAAAGGTGCTAGCAGATGACACCATTTGTAAATGTAAACTCAAGGAAATTGGTGAAGTCACTGAGACCTCTTGAGAGCAAACACTCCTGAAACCCTCCAGCGCTATTTTTAGAGCTGTACCCTAGATAAGAGCTGCATATGTTTGACTGGTTCTTGCTACAGACATGTATTTGCCCTTCCCTAAGACAATTCTATTTCGCCTTTTTTTTCTGATACTCTTCAGGCAAGTAGGCAAAAGACCAAAAAGGCTACGCCTTGCAAAAGAAAATAAATTTGACTCGTTTTTTTTTTTCCTTTTGATCTTAAAAGATGTCTATCCTGAGTTCTAGGTGCCCTGGAAAATATTAAAAACACAGGGTAGGATTTTCAGAAGCCTTCTGAATTGCCTGTCAAGTTGCAACAATGACATCTCCTGCTTTCTGCTTGTGGTTTCTTATGTCTCATCTGATTTTGGAAGTAAACAGACAGTGACCCCTGCTCCTCAACATCATTCCTGTATGTATTTCCTTTCTGCAGTGTTTCTGTCAGAGGAATTTAGTGCCTTTTAGTGGACACTGGTGAAACAAGCCCAGGGCCGTCTTTACTGATGGGCTTGGCATGCTCCCTGGGGATCTGAGAGTCATCAACAGCCCTCTGCCCTCACACTGCTTACAGCACCGTGCTGTGCTGCAGTCTGAGCCTGCTTGGCTGACACTCAGATGGTCAACATGCAGCTCCCTGCAAACAGACCCCTTCCCATGCACATCGTCCTGCTCAGCGCTCTGGGCAGGATGGCAGCCAGGGACAGAGGCTCCCCTGGCTTCCCCCATCTTGTGGTGTCTGATCCTTCCAACCCCATCATCTCCTGGCTTCTCAGTGAGCAGCAAAAAGGGGCTCATGGAATATGGTCCCTATAGGGACAGTAGGATGTTCCCAACAGAAGGAACTCCTTTGAGTGGACTGGGTGGGAACATTGGGGCAGCCAGATGTGGGTTTAGGGCGATGACAGTTGCTTCAGTGACAACTGTTAGGCCGCAGATAAACTGCTCCAAAAATCTCCAGACCTCAAAATAATGGTGAAGTTATGGAACGCAGTAAACCTCACTTGATAAAAGCTAGACATTAAGCAAGGAAACATTATTCCTTCCTCCATCCCTCAGTTTTCGTGGTGTCTCATGTGTTGGCTTTACACCACTTCCTTTCCTCAAAATTGTGGGCTCTGCAGCAGGCTAAAGGGCAGAAAATGGGGCTTACCAGGTGCGGATGCATAAAGGGATGGGTGCTCCCACACACAACTTCCCTCGCTCCAGTGGAAATTTTAATTGATGGGCCCTTGTTTGATGGATCACCTTGACAGGGAGGAGAAACAAGGCAGAATGCAAGGTATGAATCAGCTGGCAGGTCTGTTAATGCAAAAAGGGTGGGATATTGTGAGTCATTATTAAACCTATTTCTCAGCTCTTCCGTAATCAATCTTTTTGTCTCTTACAGACTTGACAGTGACTCATTCTTTGACATGCCTTTATAGAGCTGCTTCATGTGTTGCTTGCCAGCCTCCCTGGTGCTGAGCAGTTTATCTGTTGCACAGTGCCAGCAGAGGTTAAAAAATACTAATGCTACACTAGAATGCTGCAGGATGACTTTAAGAAACAGAGTAAATTGCTCCTGTGACAATACAGGTAGGGAGCACAATGGGTGAAAGGGACATGGACTTGAAAAGTACTTGATGCAGTTCTAATGGATTTCTAAAATATTCATAAAGTGTCCTCTCCTTGAGCGCGGCAGAAAGGAAGACAAGTGCTAAATCCCCCAAGCTCTCTGGCTCAAGACGCTCCACCTCACGCTCCACAAGCCCTTGCTGTCCACCTCTGGCTTCTGGTCATCTTGCACCAGTTGTGAGTCCTGCCACCCTCTCCAGTTTCTGGCTGAGCTCTGCCCAGGTGCTGCCATGCAGGCTGATGCTTCAGGCAGTACCTTTCGTTGGTTCAGTGTGTTCTGTACTGTGCTCCTTTGACCCACCCTTAAAGAATCCTGCTTTGCATTGACAGTGGTGTTAAACAGGTCTGAGATTGTAAATGTCCCGGAATGTAATATTAATCCTCATAATGATACATTCAGTGGAGCTGATCAGAGACTTTCTATCAGTCAAGATAAAACTGAACTCTGTGTCCCTGTGGATGAAATCTCAGGGTTTAGCTGCTCTGGCCATGGCACAGGAAGGCACCGTGATGGTCCAGGCCAAAGAGAGCCATGGACTCACCTACCTTTCACTCCTGGCTCAGTTTCTGAGTACCTTGATACAAGCCAAGGTGAGACCACAGCTGTTTGTATGCAATATCCCTGAAGTCTACTCCCCCTCTGCTGCTACCCCCCAAGTTAGCCCTGGGGATGCCTGGTCTTAAACTCCCCTTCCATCCACCCCACAGTGACTGTTTCCATGGTCAAGTCATCTCAGGAGCATTCAGACTGCAATTTTCTTCTCTGTTTCTTGCCACTTTCCTTGGTTTTCATCATTTTGCTGCAGAGATTGACAGATCTGCCAAGAGCTGTTTATCTAACTCTTATCTTTGCACCAGGTTGAGATCAGAAAATGAAGTGACATCATCCTGCTCATCAGATCTGCTCTACAGGTGCCATACTCAGGCCAAAATAAATGTTTACATGGCTTTTCCTCTGGGTAATGTGGCAGAGCCAACATAGCAAAGCCAGAGTAAGTGGATTTGCCTTCTGATTTATACCTCCTGCAGAATCACTTTTTTCTTTGTCTGAAGACAAAGAGAGACCCTTTAGAAATGGGAAGGGTATCTGATCAGCTTGCAGAAATGTCTGAAGAGGAAAATTCTTTTTTGTTGTACTTGCAATTCTGCAAATTAAATTTGGTCTTAGGTGTGTCCTTGTCTGCATGATGTCTGTCTGATGGCCGTCATTGTATTTTACCAATGCACTCTGGACTTTCACCATTCCTGCTGCAATCATTGGTAAGGGTAGTAAGTATTTCCCATCTGAATTTTCAGCCTCTGTGGGAGAACTTCTTCCTCCAGCCCATCAGCTCCCCATTTGACATAGCTAGCTGCCATCCCTTTTTTAAACAGTTCTTTTCCGCCCTGTTGTAGTTAATGTTTGGGACAATAACAAAGACCTTATTGAAGTCCAAGTAGTCCAGAACTCTTGCAGTTTCCCAAGGTATAGTTTATCTAGAAATCTCTTAATTCTACAGTCTTCATATTTAGATAAATCTCTATAACATTTTTTTTTTTTTCATTTCCATTTACCTACATGACTGTAATGCATTTTTCAGTCACACTTTTTTCAAAAATGTATTTACTTCTGTGCCAGACTAATGACTCCAGGCTTTTCATCTGTCCTTCAAAATAAGCACTATGACCGCAGCTCTCCAGCCAGAACATACCAAGCTGGATTTGATAGCCTGACTCCTCACTCTAACTACAATTTCACCTAGCTGTTCTTTAATATTGCCAGAAAAATACAATCAGCTCCATTTGGTGTCCACACAGTGAACTTCCACCAAAACTGCCATAGTTTTCAGTTACACAGAGACGCTCATTTTTATCCTGGTGTCTTAATGAGAAACTCAAGTGCAGTACTCATTTAGTTTTGGAGACAAACCTATATTATCTTTCATCTCTACTGCTTTTCACTGCAAAGCCAAACCACTTCCTCTTCCTTGTTCTCTTTTTATTTATAGAGCAAAGAAGTCTGCCGATTGTTACAATCAATTTTACAACGCTGAAGTTGGTTTGGTCTTGGCAGTTGTCCATACACCAATTTCCTTGCTGATCCATGCTTTCTTCCATGTTTTGTAGGCTTACTGCTAACTCCTAACACCTTGTATCTCATCTAGGCTGGCATTACACTTGACAGGTCTTTGATTTACTCTGGACACCTGTTTAAAACTGGTTCTCAATTTGAGTCCCAGAACAATTTATATGGCAGGCCAGGATATTTTACTGTTCTTTGCAAACATGAGGACAACCAGAATAGCAATTCTTCTTGGTCAGCAGTGCCCACTTGTATAGACCTTCCTCGTGTCTGCCCACCCAAGCCCTAGGTTTTCAGTATCTTTTTGTTCTTCCTTCCATCTGCAGGTCACACTCTATCTCCATCAATTCTTTCTCTGTTATACTGGTGTTATCTATATTTTTTCCAACTCTTTTCCTCTCTTACTGCCTGGTGTCTTTCTCTTTCTTGCCTTTATTATTCACATGTAGATGCCAAACAGATGGACGTGGACAAGGAGGATAGATGCAACACTAACACACGTGCAAAAATTTGTCTTGTGTACAAGATCTGGTTAGGATGAATGCCAACTATTGAGGCTGATTCAGAAAAGAACCAAGGAAGCAAGGTGATAAAGATGAAAATCACATCTTCAGATTCTTGTCCCAGTTCTCTCCTTGTCTGCAGTGTCCATGGATCCAAAAGGTATTTTCTGCCACTGACTTTATCAAGCAGTATTAGTGTCTAAATAGTTTTGCTTGTTTAAGCATAATATACAAATGACAGGTCCTGTATCTAGCCAACTTCTTTGTTTTCTGTCCTTCTAAGATCCCTTTTAAGACTACTTCAGTAGTTGCCATCAATTTTTGCCAAATGAGATGGTTGTCCCTATTATTTTTTTTGTATTATTTATTCTAATGGTTATGATAACATATTCAAAACAAGGAAAGGGTATTTGTAGATTTGTTGTATTCTGCAAAAAGTATTTGTGGGGCATAAATGTGTCTTCTATGTAATGGTGAAAACATTCTGATATAGAGTGATACCTGGCAGGAAAGAACAACGCCAGAATTCAGCAGTTTTGCTCAACAGCAATAACAGAGCAAAGGCATCAATGAAAATCCCAGTCACATAGTTGCCTTTCATGATGGACTGTCAGCATCAGGCTTATGGGACTGCAAAACCATTACAGATCCACTTACAACAAAAGTTAGTAAGCATCAGCCCGGCTGACCTTGTGCTGACTTCAATGTACAGACAATACATCAGTTTACTTAGAGAGATACCATCTCACAAAGGCAAGGATCACACCTCCAGACGTTGAAGGAAGATTGCAAAGGAGCTTCCTTCGAGATAAAGGTATTTTTGATGGGGGATGGTGGGCACTTGACAGGCACGAGTGGAAGGCTGTTCTAGGAAAACAGGCAAGATGAAACATGGTGCCAAGTCAGCAGTGAGACAAAAAGCCAAGGGAGTGGTTAAAGCAAATAGGAGGAACAGGTGAGTGTGAGGAAACAGGATCAGGCAGGATTGTGTGCCTGCGCTGATCCCATTTACAAGGATTGAGAGTCGCCTCAGAATTTAATATTTGACTGACTCCTTACAGTCAGCCTTGAAAAGAGACAGAGCAAAAAGTCAGTTCTGAAATACCTGATTCCATATTTTTCTAAACAGAATGCAGCCACGTGAATGCATGCAGAGATCTTACAGAAGCTGCAGGTGGTCCTTCCATTTACACTCACCTCTTGTCCTTGGGAATTGTGGACCAGCTTTACACAAGGTACTTTAGTGCAAAGAAGTGCAAATGGACAATTAATGACAGTTTTAAAAACAGCAACCTAGCCTCAATAGACTGTTACAAAAGGATGGTATTTAGCAATCAATTTTTTAGCTACCTAAATAAATAGGAAATGGCTTTTGGACTTCATGTTAGACATTTGCAAACTGAAAAAAGAAAAATTGACAAAAATCCTTAAGGTTTATTTCACTGACAAATGAGAAGTTTTTTGTGTTGTGAAATAGTATCCCGGCAGTATCTGAAGAGAAGCTTCTGTGATGTCTTACTCCCAAGCAGTAGAAATAAATTAAACATTCTTTCCCAGCTGCCTCTGAATAAAATTGCTCAGACAGATTATTTTCATTGTGGAAAGAGGCTATTTTGCTTTGAATATCACAATCTATCTTAATTCAGATAAACTCCCTCTTCAGTATGACTTCTAGGACATTAACTTCTAAGTCAGTGGCAAAGATCCCATTATTTTTCGTGGAGAGAAGACTGGGCCTTCAGCAGCACTTCCACCACAGTGAACATCCCTGCAAGGGACAGGAAAAAAACAGGGAAATTCTGAGGAATAGCTGAGTACTTAATGTAAACATTGACTGTGCTCTTTGGGATCAACTCAGGAGGGCATGTGGTTGATATACTTCAAGACAACATCCCATAAGTTTCAGGAAATATAATGATAGACATCAGAACAATGATGCTTCTCAGTGAATAATTTGTATAAATTGTCTTGGCCTTACTGCTGTACTCAACGACTAAATGGCAAAGGTAGGTGAGCTCCCTGTTTTATGTCATGGTCAAGGAATAAGTCAGCAGTTCTGCATTGCCTAAATGACAATGGTCTTACCTTAACAGCCATAGCAGATGGGTGACATTTGAGATTTTCTAAAGTGGTCTGTGAGGATTGTCCCAGATGACCTGCAAAAGACCTATGGGAAATCTGCAGCAGAGCAAAAGCTGAACCAAACACCTGGTCCTCTCTATATGTCTGCCCCATGTATCCATCTCTTCATGTGTCTGTAGGAACCTACTGCTCTAATTCCCAAAGAGACTGAACAGCGTAGCCTATTAAGATGCTGCACATCCAAAAGCAGTTTTAATCTATGCGCCTTTATTCTGTAATCACAAGACATGAAGCAACACAAAAAGTGCTTTATTTGCATTGCTATATGAATACAACTTATGGCAGATATTCAATTCCTGTAATCTGCCAGAAACATCAACACCTTGAAGGCAAGCTGAGATAGGAAATGGGTCATTGACTCACCCTTCTGGCTTGATAGTAATAATACTTAGCACTTACTTAATTCTTTACACAAATTAAACGATAAATCAATCCTCACCATGGGACTGTAAAACAGACAGACATCCCCATTTTAGAGATGGAGAAACTGAAGAAGAGGAGTTCAGTGTTTTGTCCAGAGAAACGGCCTATGATTCTACAATTAGCATTCCTGTTTCCATGGTCCCATGTGAATTTGGGAGCTTAGAGAAGTCTCAAAAGCATTATTTAGAGCTGGTGCTCACACTAGGAGAAAGGCTGTTCCACAGTTCATGGTCAGTCCTGACATTGCATTTATAACCTGTATAAATAATCTACACTCTTAATAAAGTCGCCTGGCATCGAGAATCCACTGTCTGTTTTTCACAGTAGGGAAGAAGGGGCAGAACATAAATTAATTATGCCATATACTAGAGACACTCAGCATCTAAGCCAGAAGAGCTCAGAGTCTCTTCCTTTCTTCTGATGACCAGATTCTGAAAGAAATCTCCACCCACTCCAGATTCTTCTTTGAAAAATATCATCTTTTGAAGCATTTTTTCTTGAGCTTATTTCACACTAGTTTATATAAGGGGTGACCTCTGCTAGAGGCTGATGTACCACACACATCTCCTTCTGACAGGAGAGAGCAGAGTGTGTGTGTGCATATAATTTGTACATATGCCAAGCTCTAATGTAGGGTGTCTCCAGCCAGACATCAGCACGCTGTTACAAAGCACCAGAAGGCCCCTCGTTCTGGCTGTGCCATGCCCTAGGGCTCATCTGAGGCTTTCTTGGGCACAGCAGCTAGTTCAGGGCTCTCTGTTCTGGCTTTGGGGGAGACACTGCCTATTTCCCATGTATCCTTTGGGATAACCTCACCCAACCAAGGCTCCCCACAGCCGCTTGTGGCAATTGTTCTGTACCACCCGAAAAAGCAGCCTCTTCCCCAGAGAGAAGAGGCAATCCCACGGACCCCAGCTCTCCTGGAGCTTCTTTTGTCTTGGCTCTCTGTGCAGTGACCCTACTCTAGGCTTCTGACAGGCCAGGCACCCTTGTTCCCAATTTTAATTGTGTAAAACATCACTAGAAGAGGATTGAAAGAAGGTCCTTCACTGGGAGAAACTGCTTAGGTTTTTCACCATGAAGGCAAACCACTCATCACTACTCATAGCAAGTGTTCACAAATGAGAAGTAAATGTTCAGAGAGCAGCTTCCTACACTGTGCTCTTCTTGCTCTATTTAACACCCTATTGCTCACAAGATCTGTTTTCCTGTGGCACTCAGCATTTCTGAGATTAGAGAACCACCAACAGCATCCTCCACCCGATAGAATAAAAAGCACAGTGCAGTGCTGCAGAGACAGTTACTGCCTGAAACAGGAGTGGGATTTACCTGCTTTCTTCCTGGCACCCATCACTTGACTCTATGCAAACAAGTATGGGTTAATGTCTCTCTGCTTCTAGAGGTGTGCTTTAGATTTCTTATGTTTCCATCTGGTTTCCTTTCTTCTTTCCACAAGTAACTCAGAGACAAGGAGCGTGTAGAGTTTACAACATCTGGGGCCAAATTCAGACTAAGAAGCAGAGCAGAACCTGCTCATGAGTTCCACTGGGCTGTCTACACAAACTTTAACTTTGTCTTGCTGTATTTTTTCCAATGGTTATACTGGAATGGTTTTCATCCAGCCATTGTACTGTTGTCCTTCAATTGATGTTTAGGTCCATGCCCAGAGAGCCAGATCCAATGAACACACAGAGCTGAGACCCACCTTCTAACATTTAATGCCATTCTGTGCAGAAAAAGATGCTACTTGATAGTTTGCAAAGCTAGCACCAGTTTTTTGGCTTTGTTTTTTTTTTTTTTTTTGAGGGTTTATAGGCTTTTATAGAAATTACAACAAAGAAGAAGTTGTGCAAAACTTGTTAGTTAGCCAACTTAACCTATGCATTTCTGCACGTGCTCTGATTAGTGATTAGTTCTTTATACAAGGGTGGTCCAACATAAGGTCCCCTTCCAGGGATGTGATTTTATCATGCTAATTAGTAGTAGGTTATCTTTGGATAACCTTACCTGCTTCTCCCTCATCCCCCTGCTCATGAGATGATTCAGTTTTCTTGACCTTAGCATATTGTTGTCATTCTTGTGTTACCTTGCTGTGATTCTCCACTTTGAGGACCATGGCTGGTTTCTTCACAGACCTAGTCCATTCTGGCCCCACCCCTTTTTATCCATGACATGTTAGTCCAAAACTCCTGTGATGATGCATCCACAGCACAGGTTGGTCACCTGCGGGAAGTAACTGCACTTTTTCCCAACCTGACATTCACTGTTTCATTTTAAGGTGGAATAGGTGCAACCTGGGAAGGTTTTTCCTTCCTCTAGACCAAAGACCATCCTATCACACCCCAGAGTGAAGAACTACCTTCCATTGTAAGAGCTCAAAAGGGAGAAATGACTGAGCCATGGCTATAGGCTCCTGAAGAAGCTCATAGAGAGCCATGCTAGGGGTAAGACACACACCCTCAGAGCAGCCTCACAGCCCCTCTGGGGAGCTCAGCACACTCACTTATCTGCATATAACCAGGACAACATCCCAGCCCACAGCAGCTCCACGATATGGCTCTCCCAACAGAAGTATAGCACTCCCACCCAGGGTTGCAGAGGAGGCTTGGTGCAGATATTCAGTCTCCTTTCAGCAGGAGACCACCCAAGATAACCACAATCTCTCCACGTCCCAGGTTGCCAGAGCGGTAACAAGAAAGTCCTGCACATGAGGTGCCAAGAGGAAGGGTAGAGAGGGATGGCTGAATATCACAAGTGGCATATGAATTCACCACAAAAGTTTAAAATAAGGTACTTTTTCCTACCTGATCTATTATGAGCCATAAAACTCTTTTGTTTTGCTGAGGAGGGAATCTCCGTTACCATTTCAATATGCTGCAGTGAACTATACTAATGTGCAATTAATTGTAGAGATTAATCATCAGGCAGTGTTATCAGATGAACACCATGACATACACGAGTGTAAGCTAACCCCTGGTTCATGCTTTGGCAGGCTGAGGAAATGACTCTGGCATGGCTGAGCCAAGCTCTCAGGCTGGGTGGCCTACATCTCTGGGTGACCTTGATTCTTGCACAGGCTGCATCCACTTGGTTTCAAACACATGAAGTATCTCAGCAGTCCTAAAAACTATGTCATCTCATACAGTGTTTCTTTCCAAAGAAAACCCCATTATGTAAAAGGTGCTTCTACACCCAGCATCACTGAGCACACAGCCCTGTTGCTGCACCTCTCATATACACTTATTTGGAAACAGATTTTGGAATATAAGTCTATGATTTGACTACCCATAAAATTCGACACTCTGTGATTTGCCAAGTTGATGACCTCATACAGCTAGATCAGCCTGAACTCTACAGAGGACACCAACACCCTGGCTATTTTAGACAAACTCTGCTAGTTTTTCTGTCTGCACTGTCTTTCCTTCACATAGAAATGTTGCTTCTCTTTGCTGGATCTGAGTTACACATGAGCAAGTCAACAGCCATTTTGGGCCCAGATCAGCAAAAGGGTTTGGGCACTAGTGTCTGTGGAGTTGTCTTAACCATAACCTTGCTACAATAAGTTTGTAAGATTATGGGATCAAATTGTCCAAAAAAACCCTCCTGTGCCTTTATCTGAAGAACACACCTGCATTCCTAAGAATGGCCATGTGTGCCAGATCAAGGATCCATCTATCTCAGGATCTTTTCCCTTCCTGGCAAAAAAGAGATGCCCGGGAAGAGTATAAAAGGACAAGCTTATAATACTGCTGCTTCAGGATGTTCTTCCACCCTTCATGGATATCCTGGAGCAGAGGTTGCGGTTTCATATTTAATAACTATCAATGGATAATTCTTCCATGAATTTGAGCTCATGTAAACATTGAGCACCTACCACCCCTGGCAGCACTGGGTCCCACACCTTCACCTCCTCCCTGGGAGCACAACTGCCTCTTTCCTTTTGCACTGACCTTGCCATCTGGGAGTTTCATTTGGCATCCCCTGATTCTCTTACTGGAAGACACAGTGATCCTTTAGGTGTTTTCTTCCTACTACTCATGATCCTCCTTCATCTGTCTCTCCTCTCAGAGTATTCCACCCCCTGGACAAGAGCCATTGCTTACCTTTGATCAGCCCTGTGGTCCTTTCTGTATTTTTCCAGCACTGCTAGCCCCACAGGAAGATTAGAAAAGCCTTACAAATTACAAGGCTACCACCCAGAGTTAGAGGAGCAAAGAGACTGGTCACACTGCTCATGGTGAAGGACAATCACACACTTGGCTCCTGGCCCTTTCCCCTCTTAACCAGGCTCATATTTCACTCTTCAGCAGAGCACTTTCATGGCCTCTTTCTCTTTGTGTCCTCACCCATGAGATGTACATCACCAGCTTGGTTGTGTCCTGCTAGGCAGCCACATTGGGCGTGCTGCCACTGTGGGAAGACCGGAGGCTGATGCTCAGAAGCACAGATTCAGGGGAGTGCCCTACCTCATTCTCCAAACAGCTTCACCATGGAGAGCACCTCCATGATGTGGAGTTCATTCTGTCTGGACTAGCACCAACAAGGACAACTCTGAGGAAGCTGCAGCATCTCTGGCTATGAACGGGACTCTGGTGCTGCCACCTGCCCAAGACCTGGACCATCACCAAGAGGTGCCAGGCAGTTTCTCCTCAGGCACTGGCTTGAGTTTCAGTGAAAAATCACCAAAACCATGGTAATTTGAATGCAGTATTTTGGACAGTATAGTGACAATGTTTTCAGAGGGAACAACTAAGGCCTCTCAACCTAAAACTCCTGATGAAGAGAAACTGAAAAACTCCACAGTGTCAAGAGGCCAGAAAATACCTTGGCCAGTAAAATTCATTGTCAGTTGGTGGAAAATGGCACACATAGGAACTAATCAGCTCTAAGTATACGCAAACAGCAAGAGGCTATGCTGCACCAAGAAGAAAACATAACTTGCAGTCCTGGCTCTCTGAAATGTTAACTTGGTGTGTGATACGCATGAAGTTATTCCCATCAGTGCTGAAAAGGTTGTGTAGGTCCATGAAGTTTTTCCAGGAAGATAACACACATGGCCACAAGTATGGAACAGCTTCATTGTGAGGAAAGAGTAAATGGTACTGGAAAACAGTGAGATTTCTGAAAGGATAATCCTTTGAAGGAGAAGGATTAAGAGGAAATTATGACCAAGTATTCTCATAAGGTGAGCACTAAGGACCAGCTAGGGAAATCATTGTGCAGCAGGTTCTGACCAAACAAAAGTGTGTTATTATCCATTGACTAAATGCATTGTGGAATTCCTTACCACAGGCTTCTGCAGAGTCCAAAGCCAGATTCAGTGCAGGGGTTTAAAATTTGCAGTTCCTAAGTGACAGAGACAAAAATTTGTGGGGGACAGATCTACCCATCCTAATGGGTCAATTGTCTCAAGCTCCACAGGAATGAGACTGAAAGCATTGAGTGCTTGTAACATGTGTATGCTCTAAACTCTTCACCTGAACATTCACTTGTGATTAGGTAGCTTTCAGCTTTGATGGACAAAGGCAGTTCTTACACTTTGGTCTCAACAAGGCAGCATTTTAACAAATGCTTTACTAGCTCTAGTAAAAAGGCATTTTAACAAATGCTTTACTAGCTCTGGTAAAAAGCACTGTAAAAATTTTTTTCTCTAGAGCTTTGCTCCTTCTTTTCTTGCACCAGGAATCTTCAGGCAAACCGCTCCATACTAAGCTCAGCCTCACCAGTACAACTTCAGTTGCTTAATGAAAAACAGAAGCAAACAAATGCACGCAGCTTTTCCCCAAAGCCAGCATGGGCCACATGTGCCAGCGCTGGTTTCTGTGTTGCCTTTTCATGAATGCACAAAAACAAATGAATGATTGCATATACACAGACAGGTTTGTGGCCAAGTAAGCTGTACTTGTAACCAGACATCTGAGAGGAAAGCAGGGTAGGGTGAGGCAGAAGACTGCACACCCCAGGGAGACAGCAGGAGCCTTGAGCTCCCGTCTCAAGAACTGCTGCAGGGAACAGCCACAAAGGTTTTAACACTGTCTGTCTCTGTTTTGGAGAACAGGGAACATGTGAGTGAGGAGCCACGTGCCAAAACACTGCAAGAGTCTGTTTGCTCCTGCGTAACCCCAACCTGATGGTGCCTCCCTTCCACACCACCCTCTGGAGTCAGCTGTCCCACACCTTCACTTTGGGAAAGCCACAGCTTGGAAAACTGAGACCCAACAGGTAGCAGAAAGGACACTATTAGTGGATTTTGACACCTGAAACTTCTGCCATTTTGAAGCACTGGTATTCTCCAGGCTGGATTTTGGGTGGTTGCATGGGTTCATCCAGGTTTACAAATGACGTAGTCACACCGGGCATGAATTGCACAGAAGAGAAGTGGCTTTGGTGATACCTCAAAGGAGCATGCTGCAGGCAGAGGACTTGCACTGGATTTCTTTGTCCCTTATATCCTTACTAATAATTGGTCAGAACCATTAACATAACCTCTGGCAGGATTTTGACCCAGGCCAGGTAGTGCTTTCCCAAGTGCTACTTAGGCACAAGCTGGGAGTTTGCAAGGAGGAGAGATCATTCCCCACAGGCAGTTAAGATGTGGCCACTGTAGTTTGGAAGCTAAGAGAGCTTTGCAGGGAGGATGCAGTATGGTCATGCCATCCAGCTCCAAGGATAGAGGTCAGACCTTGCCCAAGTAAGTTATTCTTTGAGTAGATTTAGACCAGGACCTTCAGCCTCCTTTGGCAATTGAGCTCGTTCATCATGCGTCATTCCGTTTTTGCCTGTCCTCCATCGTGCGAGGGCCAACAGTGCCAGTCACACCTGTTGAGATGTGTTTGCTTATTGCTGCACCGTCCCAACGGGTGTGTGTCATGGAAAGCCTTGACCTTCCTTATTTAGCTTTCTAAATGCTTCATTTACAGTTGTGTGCACTGTTTTTTCCTGCTCGGCATTAAAGTTCCTCATTTCCACATTGAGCCTATTTGTGCTAAGACTTCCTGCCTTTTTGCTGAGTAGTTTTGACCTTCATTCAATAAATCAATAATTTTCACAGAACTTCATCATCACAGCCCCCCCCCCCTCACTGCCTCTGCC
>VXBX01009439.1:1770232-1803824 GCA_013400415.1 Scytalopus superciliaris
CCCCCCCTCACTGCCTCTGCCTTTTGTTCCAGCACTCACTTGGCCGCAGCACTTCAGCAACAGCTTGCCTGGAATTTCAATGAATTGCATGATTACTGCATTGCTGTCAAATATAAATCAAACAGAGCATCCCTTCGTGGGGTGCTTCTGCTTAGTCCCTAACTCAGCCATTTAACATGGCAAAGCCCACTTATGTTGCTGTTAGCTGACCTCTTTCTTCCCCCAGGCAGGCTTGCAAAGCCAGGGCTGGGACCAGGTGTGTGCTTATGCCCAGCTCCAAGAGTGACATGCTGATTATCAGATCTTTTGTTACATCATGGGGGTAGAGCCTAGAGAGCCTTTCAGGAGCAGTCACCTCCTAGAGGCTGTTTCCAGGGATGAACTCTCTGGTTCCTTCAGTCTTCTATAGTCTTGTTCAAAAAAAAAGCTGTATTCCCAGCAGCTCACAAAGCAAACAGACAAAAAAACCAAAAACTTAGGCAGGTTCATGGACTTCAGCATGTTCCATCAATCCCTCTCTGAAACAAATGCATTTCTACAGGTCATTATTTTTTGACTGTACGCTCAAAAACAAAACCAGACTTCTAAATTGCAAAGGAGAACATAAAATTATAAACACTTCTCCAGGTACTTCTTCTCCAGAACAGCAAACCTTTCTCTCCACATGAAGTCCAAAAAAGTCCAAAAGGCTGTATTTTTTCAGACCTCACCCCTGGTATCCAACTAGTGAATTCTCTTCCTTTAGTAGACTGTTTTCCACTTTGACCTAAAAGGGGAAATAGGCCCTCAGCCAAAGGTTAGATTTAAATTCAGGTCTACAGAACGGTGCTGTTTCCATCTTTGTTTGTATTTGGGCCTGTCTGGCTTCCTAGGGTGAAACTCCTCTTCCAGATCTGCACAGCAAACATCAGCTTTGCTATTGTGTTTTCTGCTCTCCCTTTGGCAAACCATTCACTGGAAATCAGCACATCTAGGGAGATCAGTCCAAACTGCCATGGGAAACTGGCTATTTTTCTAAAATATATGATACAGATCAACCACAGGTTACTGCCTAGATTACTAGTTTGTGGTACTCATGAGATCAGACTAGGTCATCATAAAGGTGCCTTCTGGCTTTCAAATCTATCACCCTAAATAATGCATTAATGAAGTAACATGGAACAAAGCCACATTTGTTCATGTGTAAGGCATGTTAATGATGTTCCTTTCAAAGATGGAGCAGTGGATTGATGCACTGAATTTCACCTCTAGGGACTCTGACTTTGGTTATGAGACAAATGAGTTTGATAGCATCAAGTAAATACTCAATGGATATTTGCCTCCATCCCCAAAACCACCGTGCAATTTGGCAGGAGCAGCAGTCTGTGCTCACGAGACGTCTAGAGGTGCTCAGGGCATTGGCAGTCCTCTGGGAGGAAGCATCTGGCTGCTCTGTGCCTCACATTACCCAGCGCTCTCACCCTCTCGCTTCCCCAAGCATCAGCAACACGCTACTCCCCAGAATCACCGCAAAGAAAACACGAAATTAAAGCTGAAAGAAGGGGAAAAGATATTTAGTTGGGTTCATGAAGTGAACTAATGCTGGAGATTGGCTGAACTGCATACTGTATCAGCTTTGATGCATTATTAGAACTGTGAAAACTTTCAGTGTTTCAAGGAAAAGATTTTTTCCAGGCTCAAGATCAAAGTCAAAGCTAAATAATATTGGGTTACAGAGCAGAGGACTTTCAAACGACTGGTCTTTACTGTTTTTGTATCTAGAAATGTTGTGATAGGAGTAGCTCTTTTTTACAAGGCCCAGTAACAACAACGTAGATCAAGCATTAACCAGAAGCAGACAGCAAATTATCTATTTTTTGAAGAGACTTCTGCTGGAGCTGATTTTTAGGAAAGAGAAAAAGGACTTCTGTTTTTAATAGCATAAAAACACTTGCCCAGGAGGCGCCACTGTATCTTTGTCCCAAAGCATAACAATGTTAGATATAAACCAACAGCCTTGAAACAGCTGATAAAACTACATATGGGGATGTTTTGACACAGAGCTGCTGAGACATGGCTCAGGGTGAATCCTCATTCTTGTTTGATAGGTTTTTAGACTCCGTGCATAAAGTACCCCTGCTAAGAAGAGAGAGATATATTAGCCCATGCAAAATAAGAGGTGTGGAAAATTTGCCTGCGAAGTGTATCCCTGTGAGCTGGGACATTCAACAGTTTCTTAGACACAGAAATTATGACTGTGACAGCTTGAATTTGTTTGTGAAGCAGCAGCATTCAGAGCAACAGGACAGCAGGAGAACAGACTAGGAAGTCAGACACACAGGGACAGCTAAATTCACCCTTCTAAAAATCATACATTCAGTCTGAATCGGTTGCATACATTCCCTCTGTAGGTAAGGCAGAGAGGCAAACACCTCCAGAGGGTAAGTCATCCGGCCCTAAGACAGGTGCTTAAGGCAGGGGCTGAACTGCCCAGCAAAGGTGTTGATTTTTTTCCTCCCTGACTCTTGGAGCCAAGAGAACTCATGAGGTCAAGGCGCCTCATTTCCAGGTGGTTAAGACAGAGTGAGATGCATCACCCCCACAGCCAACTTACCTAATCATCATGACTCCCGTTATGTTTCCAGACAGGAAGAACAGCCAAATACTTTCAGGCTTGGATATGTTTATATGAAGAAACACAACAAGAAAGAACAAAAGTAAGGTCTTCCTTCAGGACACGGACACAGTTTGTCTCTCTTCTGGAAGGATTTCAGTGAGAAGAGTGAAATGGCTGCTTCCCTGTGTTCAGGACTCTCTTGGTTTCCCCCATAAGGTTAAAACATAGCCTTTTGTACAGACTTTCCTTTGCCCAGACTCCCCCATGTCATTTGGATAGCCTATGGTTTTCCTATCTGAATGACACTATTCAGGTCCATTTATAAAGCCAAGAAAAAGAAATCTGAAGATCTGCTTCCTCCACTAATTGCAGACTACCATAATTTCAGGCCAAATTCAATTGCTGCCACAGAAAAGAGAATCCAAAAGCAGCACAGACTCTCTTCTTAATCCATTGAGGAAGTACAGGCTGTTCTGAGAGTGACTTTTCATTGTCAAACTTTGAGATCAAAACCATGACTGAGGAGTATATATTTTTTAAAAATTGTCCTTAGTACTAATGTCCATCTATAAAAAGATGGTGCAATTTGCATTCCTCCCCATACAGTCAAACTGGTGGCTTGGCCATTACTTTATAAACTAACTGTGGTGCAAGTGCTTCCCAAACATCAAATATCAGTAATCCTACTCTGTAGCTGTTGGAGGGTCATTATGACTTGTTGACAATATGTGGCCCTTGAGCCTACTAGTCAGACCTCTGTTCTTCCAACTTGCTCCATCATACTGAACTTCTCAGCTGTGCTATGGAGATCCATCCTCTTTGGGAAGGAAATCAAACCGTACTGAATGGGATGCTGGACTCCACTAAGAGAAGACCACCGGCAGAGTTCATGCCTGTTGATAAACACCCTTCAGAATGAGCACAGATGGACACTTATAAGCATGTTCAGACAAATAAAAGGCTGGATTCAGTTTATTCACAATGAGATGGTGTTTACTTGTCTCTTGACTGAAGTTTCAACATGTAAGTCAAGCAAGGCCAGAATATTTCAGAAATCCCGTTTCCATTGCAAGAATGGTGTCATGAAAGTATTTGTTTATATGTTTATATGAATATACATACAAATACATGCATATATATTTGGCTAGAATTTTTAAAGACATGAGACGCCAGAAAGAATGTACCTACGTGTGTGCACATGCATATGAAGTACAAATATGCTTATCTGGATAAACAGAGAGAAAATAAAAGATGAAAAACAACATGAGGAAAAATCAAGAAACAGGCAAAACAAAGAATGGTAAGAGACAGGCAAGAAATTCATGGAGTAATTGAAGTTGTAAATGTGGATTTTATCATACAACCCACTTGGCCAGAATGTTCCTTCCATCAGAGAAGGGAGCAGAGGGAACAGTGTTGAACAGTACAAGGCCCTGATTCAGATGTAGATCTGCAAGGTCTTACAGCAGTGTCCGAGTGCACTCACTGAGAATGGATACTCAACTGCTCTCTCTTGCACAACCCTGGACCTGGAACAGCTTTGTTGGAGCCACTGGAGTTACTTCAGAACTGTACCTGTGCAAGCAGAGATAAAATCTTCTCTGCAATGTATGAGGATTTAAGTAATCTAAGAAAAGGATTTGGTCAAAGGAAGCAAAGCAAAAACAAAGGAAGAACGTGAGCATTTTGTTTCACGCTCTTTGAAGCGTTGTGTCTTCTACAAGGGAGTAACCTAATCCACATTTATATCCATGTTTTTCTTCCACAATTTACTCCAGAGATTTTCTTAAAACAATAAATAGGAAATACTCTCACATACAGCTGTGCAGGATATCTATCTCACAAGCCATTTTTCCAGTGTGGGAGCTCATCCGTTAGGCATCAGAGTCATGGAAAAGAAAATACCAAACGTGATGCAGGAAGCAACACTGCTGGCTTTCTCATTTAACATCCATTTAATACCAGAGTTAATTGGATGAGATATCCCTGGGTGACTACCTAGATGAAAGAGACAACTTCCAGCTACTTCAAGCCAGGGAAAGTGGCATCAGTCTCCCTGCAGCAGTCCCCTTAACTTTTGTAATGAGCTACTCAGGATGAGACACAGACGATCTGAAGTTGCTCTGCAGCAGCACTTAGTCTTGGAGACCATTCATTAAGACTGTGTCTGGTAACTTTGAAGTTCCTACGATGATGCTCAAAAAGGTTCTGATCTGGACAGAGATGCAAAAAAGTTTGGATATGGATTCAGGTTTAGGCACCCTGAAACTTCTGATGGGTCTGATTTGGCAGGTGTGTTCAAGGAAAACCTACCCACAGCAAGAGCATTAAAGTCAGTTCAGTCCCTACTTCCAGTGAGATTTGACCTCCAGTATGACCAGCCTCCACCAGCTCTCTCCTTGCACATAGAGGGGAATATCATGACCATGAAGCTATACCATATTCCTGTCATTCAGGGGGTAGGAAAGAGGTATATATATTTATCTATATTTATATGTTAATGCTGGGCTATATGTAGCCTGGACTGAAAATCTCATAAGGTCAGAAGATGAACAAGTGAGAAGCAGCCTCATCATCAAAGGATTTAACCAGATACTGATTACACTGAACTGGAAAACATTTGATAGAAATCTGGATCTGTTTCTGCGGTGTGCCCAGCTGATCTTCATGCAGGCTTGCTGGACTGAGGTGAGTCTGAGTCAGCTGAGTGCCTCCCTCTTGTCTGGAAGCAGCACAGCTTTGCATTTCAGGTAACTGGATGTGCGTTATATACAGAAGATTTTTAAAATGTGATGCGGTTATGAAAAGTAAGGAGGGGAAAACGGGATGTTAGGTCTCTGAGTTGATTCGCTTGGTGACTCAGGTCAGATATGCCCTCCTTGCAGAGGAAAATGAGGTGAGGATTCTCCACTCACCTTCATCAGGTCAGATTGATTGTTTCATCCTGTCATCACTAATTCTGCCTGATTTTGCCCAGGGAAAACTGACAGCCATGTTCTGATGATGCAGTAAAGAACCAAAATTCATCCTTCTATCTATTAGAGCAGGGGCACTACACCATGGTGAGTATTAACTAAAAGTAAGTGTATACTGAGATGGTACAATGAAGAGCAGTTAGCACTCTCAACATATATAGGATCTGGTGAAAAAAAGGTTATTTTCCTCACATGTCTTCCCAGACACACTAGAATTATCCAGTAATTTCAGAAAATCTTCTTCAGATTAAGATGTGGGGTTTCTTTCCTAAGAGGTTTTTGTTCATCTCCTTGTAGTGATTTGCACTCTGCATGTGCCCGTGTCGCCATGCACAAGACAGATGGACAGCTGAGCCCAGATCTAAAGTCCTGAGCCCAGGAATTTATGTAGAAGGCAAAGAAGCTATATCTGAGCCATGCCATCTATAACTAGCCATCTTCTTTTTGCAGTGTTCCTGAGCACATTCACATTAATGCCTTTGGTAGTACTTGTTTAGCTGGAGCACTTTTTATATACCCCATTAAATTCTGGTGGCTCATTGCCCAAACTGATGGTGGTGGCTCATGCACCAAAACATCCCATGCTTTCTCTTGGAGGAAGCGAACAATGCTAAGCAGCCCACGTGTCACAATGGCACCACAATTCCACCACACCAGTGACAGGGTTGGCACAAGATCCCATTGGCCAGGCCTGAGCCTGGTTTCACTCTGTGACTACAAAAGAAGAGGAGCTAAACCAGGCAAGAAGAAAATTCTGGCACTCGGTGCTGGCAAGCACCATGGCTTTATTTATTATTTCATGTGTTTTCTATCTTCTGCTCATACAGTCAGTGTAGATCACTTTTGTCTTCCAGAGATAAATTAAAGTCCCAAATGGGCTTCAGACCAACTTTCATGGAAGCTGCTTAAACAGAACATGAATTTGCCCCTCTACCTTTGCTCTGATTTAAGGAAATATGCATGCCCAGATTATTTCACCTGAGGTAGCCAAGCATTAATTAATTACATAAAAGCATTTGTGAACCTGTTAAAACTATCTATTCGATGAGCAGTGCTGCTATCTCCACCATCGTTCTGAATGTTTTAATTAATTTGGGGGAATTTACACATGCATATTGTCTGCCAAATTCAACAAAACTTGCTTTATAAACTAATAATAGCATTTGCTTTCACTGTGGAGTTATGCAAGCTCTGTATGTGCATGCAAGTAGAGAGAGTGCTGGCCACAGCACAGAGCCAAGTGCTGCTCAGTGATTTACCAACAAACCTACATTCTCATCCATGAGTTTCACACGACTGTCAGTAGAGCTGCAGGCACTAGAGCTGCAGGCACTCAGCACCGTGTGTGGAGCACCTGGCAGGATTGAACCTATCAAAACTAGTCCTTTTTTTTTGTGTGTGTGTGACAGGTTGAGAAAAAGAGCAGTTTGTTTTCTCAGAGTGATGCAGAGCTGTCAGTGAGGCCTCGGTGGCTTGTGCTGTCCCATTTTTCTTCTGCAGGTTTCACACTGCATTCAGATAACATAATCATAACAGCATGTCAGGGCTCAGCTGCTGGAGATTAATGGCCGGTGCATGATTGTTAAAGAAAAATTGCTGCCTTTTTTGCCAGACTTTGAGAGGATAACTCATTAATTAGGCAGCCTGAAAAGCAAAATAAAATCCTAATCACCATCAGTGGATTAACACACAGGGTGAGATACAAAGCCTGCACAAATAGAGGAAACTACACTGAACGGGGCAATATCAGCTCAGAATGCATCCCAGGAAGTTCTGATCCTCTACTGCTCTGACGGCATTTTCCTCTGCAGACATGGGAGAAAAAAACCCTCTAGCACCTGGGATAGACAGCATGAAAGCACTTGCCATGGAAATTCCCCATGCACCATCACAGCAGCCCATGCCAAGTTTCACCACCTGCCCCATAGTCCTCGTGCCCAGATGGGAGGACAGGGAGATGTCCTGGAGCACCCCAGGGGCCCTGGCCCACAGCACCTGCAGCCACAGCCCCTCGGTGTCTCACAGTCTCCCATGAGTCTGTCCTCACCCCACCTCTGCTGGGTATTGCCCCGCGTCACAGCACTGAGGGGAAGGCATTTTCAAGAGCATTCAGACATTCAGATAGGCATCTGGCCCCAGATCTTCAAAGGTTCTGAGGCTGTGCTGCACTGCAGCTGGAGTTGAACCTATTGCAGCTGGAGCTGAAGTGCCCCTACACTTGGGGGTTTCTCCAGTTTAACTACATCACTCCAATTCCACCTAAATGAACTGATACAACTTTACTTGTGTAGACAAGACCTTAATCGCTCCATTTAATCTGTTCTTGCTATTGTTCCTCCTGGCCTGGGCCCCTTGGCAGCCCAGAGCACTCACTGCAGCGAGGTGCTCAGCTTCCTGGGGATGAGCAGGGAGATACCTCGCAAATTCATTTCCACTTGTGGCTGGCATAGGGCTTGCACTCCAGCTCCCTCAGGCAATATTTGTTCCGACGTTTCCAGCCCATTAAACACTCGAAATGCATCTCCTTAATTTAATCTCCTTCTCTTGATACTATCTTCCCCCTGTTCCTTGGTGATTTCTTTGTCATGACAACCACTTTTGACAAAGTTCTCCCTTTTCTAGCTGTAGCAGGCATGATGAAGTTTGGTATACCACATCACACTGCTAGTCTGTCAGATTGCATCTACTGCCTTTGACAGCCCCTGCAATCCCATTTTTAGAGAAATATGGGGAATCCCATCCCATCACCAGGTCTGTTACAGTGTCACTGGTGCTGCACCGCCTGCCCAGCACTGCGCTCCTTGCTGAGGACATCTGCATCGCTCCCACATGGATCTTCTGCACTGGCCAGCTCTGTCCTTCATGATAAACCCACCACAACTGCTCGTGCATATGATACTATGCCATGCCAAGCAAGGACTCTTTCGGTTTCCCCTTTTTCCTTACATTTGCTTACTCCAGCCAGATCCTCGCTGTCCCCTGCAAGCCAGTGAGGTCCCATTCCAACCCAACCTTCACCTCTGCAGTTCATTGCAGCACTATTGCCCCTCCAAATAAAATACAGTGCAGGCAAAAAAAAAAAAAAAAAAAAAAAAAAAAAAAAAAATAGACCCTGCAAGAAACAGGAGCCCGGAAACAGTGTTTTGTGAGTGCTGACCTTCTGGTGACACCTGCCTGACTGGGGGAAGTTGCTGCAAGGAGAAGACAGTATTTGGTTGCCTTAGCTCAAGGTCCTTTGCTCCCAAGCCTGCTGACTGGTCACATTTCCTTGAGCAAATGACTCTGACTGTATCAAAATAAGGTCAGAGTCCTGTTAGAGGTATCACTCCAGGTGACAGCTTAGCTCTGCCCTGCTCTGACCTCAACATGGATAAACCAGAGGAGACAGCAAGTGGGAGTCAGCATCTGGCCGGAGCCAGAGACTGATCTGGTGGGAGGTAGAAGTTGTGTTTCATAGGATCTACTGTCATGGAGGATCATGACCAGGTCTTCTGAGCCAGGGTTATTACAAAAAAGGAATAATCAGAACCATAAACTAGTTTGTATTTATGCAGACTTTGTGCTTTCCTAGCCTGCCTCAGTTCCCTTGCAATAGTTTCCCAGTGGTACTGCAATTAAATGTGCAGCCAGTATCTTCTGAGAGACAAGAGGAAATATTTTCCATTTAAACAAGATTTGAAAATTAATTTGGAAATTTTATGGAAGATAGTCCATCTCACCAGGTAATATTCCAATATAAGGCATAAATGTACATCTTTGTGTTAGTAAAGGTGCCTCAATATCCCACAGGGACACATCACTTAGGACTGTGCATATACTATTTCTCACTTGCAGAACCTCTGCTGTCCCCAGCAGTGATCCATTTGTGGTCACCTAGAAAAGTAAGTACAACACGTGGTGCTCATCCACTGCTGTGTGGTCTGTGGGTGCGTGTGTGTGCACTGGGTCACATCCCCTTCCTCACACTCCCTTGCTGACAGGAGGTATTTCACTTATCATTAGTGATACCAGCTCTTCATTCAGGTGAATGTGCATCTGTGCTTGACATATCGTGTAAGAAGAAAATACCAGAAGGGAAATTTGAGCAGACACATCTGCAGGATGTGCAAATCAAGCACAGAAATGAGGAATTTGGCAAGTCTCTCAGGAAATGATGATAGTGACTTTTTTTAAAATCCCATGCCTTTTACTTGTTCAGCCGGGACACTATTTCCTATTTCAAGACATTTCCACATTGCGTATCTGCTGGGAATGTAAACACCATCCAGGATTCAGCTACCACTTTTTCAGGAGAGAAACATCTGCTTTCCAGTATTACCGCTGGCCACAGCTTGTGTGGGGAATTATTCATCAAAGGAGTGACACAGCCTGAGATAGGCGGGATGGACCGCAGTTCCATGTTGAGCTCATGCTGTGTAAGAAGGATAGGCAAGCTCTCCCCCTCCTTATCTCACTTTTTATCCCATACTGTTGGGGATTTAGGCTTGGAATACTCCTTTGGATGACTTCTGATGTAGTCATGTTTGGTAGCTTCCTCCTACTCACCAGGCGTTGCTGCGGCCCAGCTCTGTGTTTGGAAAAGGCTTTGCACCTCTGTACGTGAGGCACAAAGCACGGGAGGGGAGCTGTGTGGGGACTGGATGGGAGAAGTTGGGATGCAGTGGCTCTGGGACCAGCAACAGCAAACCCAGGGCTGCAAATGGCAAAAATGGAATGCATGTAAAAAATATGGGGGGAAAATATGGGTGTCATGACCAACTCACCACTCAGGTTGCTGGAAAATATGATGGCTAGTGTTGCAATGGACATGGATGTGATTTTCCCCATAGAAATTAATGTAACTGAGGGCGGAATGAATGTACGCAGGGACTTACTAGAAATGCACACAGACAATAACTATGGTATGGAGGATGGATCCAATGGGGACAGGATCACCAAGTAAAGGCTTTTCAGAAGCTGATTTTTGGGAACAGAAAGGTCTCACCTGCTTCTCCCACGAGGCTGCACCCTCTCACAGGAGAATTAATCCTACCTCTCCTGAACAATTACTTTTTTTGTTCTTGTCATCATCTTCCTTGGGTGAACAGATCTCAGTAAAGCCAATCAGATGCAAGGGCTGGGAAAATGAATCAGTGATGATGGTTAGCAGAGCAAGATGTTGAATGACTCGTGGGTGTGAGACACTAAAGCTGCAGGCAGAAAAAGGCCCAGCTTGCCTTCCCCTTTGCAATGGTTTCTTAGGTACTCATAGCTGTTTTCCAGGGAGTAGGCAAAGCACCACTGGAACCATCATTCCACACTGGTTACTCCTTCCAGGTGACAGCAAGTGAATGAAAGAGCGCAGAAAAACCCTTGTGCCCTCACAGGATGGTGATAAAGAGCAAAGATCCTTGTTCTTGATGTTCCCCACAACTGCTGTACAAGGGTTGCTTTGCACCCAGTACCACAACTAGATGCCATATTACACACCAGGCAGAGCACAGGCTCTGCAGGAACTTGTTTTTAGTGCTTTGGTTTACAGATTTGTCCATAAGTATCATCTCATTTGGTCCCCCCTGCACTTGCTCCATTTTGACATGATGCTGTCAAAGCACTTTGCTGCCCTCTTCGAAGTATGTCTTTTGCTGTAGACATATGTGCCTTCCCTGATATTACATCTCTTCTGCATTTTCTGATTCTTCAGAGTCATACTCTGTCCAGTGCAAAGCCATGTAGTGGTGTGGCACAGCTTGAAGTTTGTCCCTAAAAATCCAGACAAAAGAGCTGCTGAATTTGAAAAAAAAATAATAATCCAGGATTGCTATTTCACCTGTCCTCCCTCCCCTCAGCCTTTGCTTCATACTGCCCTCTCTGAGGGGAAGGCAGGAGATCACCCTTTCTCAGTGGGTTTAATTCTAGCTCAGTGGATTCTGGCACTGAGCTGTGTTAAAGAAAATGTAGAATCTATGTCATATAGATAAATTCATGATGGGCTGATATAAGAAGTTCCTGCCATTTACTATGTCCTAGCAGATGTTACCATGCCTTGCCACTCTAGTCAAAGCACAGTGACTCCTCAGCTGACAGTTTGCAGCCAAGTACCTTGAATTTAAACTTGCATCAACCCTTGCTCCGGAAAAAATGGCTCAGAATGGTGATCTCTGGCCAATACCCAACTGAGCACGACACAGATCACACCTGTCACTTCCTCAGCCATCACCAAAACTGGGACTTGACATCACTGCTACAGTCCCTCCTTGAAGTGGTCTTAAATAAGCTCTGAACACAGCATTTCACACAGAGAACGCTGATACATTCTGTTAATTACCCACAGAAGAATAAAATTGTGATAATTAGAAGATCAGATAATGGTGTCTGGGAAACACCAGAACAGCTACAGCAGAAATGTTGTTTTAGTAATGAAATGCATGTTAAGTATCCTTAAATACCTTATTAACAGCTGGGGGGTGATTCCCAGTGCCAGTCTCAGTGTGCTAACAGCAACAAGATACATGGAGCTCTAAGGTGAAGTGGGTATTTTCTCACCAGTTTTTATATTTGGAAAATTAGTGCAACGAAATCGTGCAGAAAACCTTTTTTTCCACAGCTTTTATTCAGCATGAAACAGTTTACGTTTCTCAACATGATGAAAATCACTGAGTTACACTCCTCACTGTTACTTGATTTTACCCACCCTCCCAAGAGGTGCAGGAAGAGCCCTGAAAACCAGAGCAAGGAAGAGTAGAAAAGGATGTGGCATCATTGCAGGAAAGTCACTTTAAAAAGTCACCAAATGGAAACTGCCACAGTAGAAAAATCTCATACTTTGACTTTGAACTCAGCTCAGAAATACACGAGTAGAAATACCAGCAGGAAAATACATGAAGGGGGTAGGAATGAAGCAAATACATGATACAGTGTACCTGTAACAGGTGATTAGGACACATCCTCCAACAGAGATGAGCTGTTGGAGCAGCAGCTCTTTCCAGAAACATCTAAATCCACAACAGGTGGAAAAGTGAGCTAAACTCATGCACTTAACAATTTTTTTTGGAAACTTTGTCTGGTTTACTGTAGGATATTCAGGAAAACAAAGTCTTTCCTGTCAAGCAGGATATCGATAAGAGCAAGAGTAAGAAATCTGTGGCTAAACCAAAACCAAATAATGCGAATAGCTACATCACTGGTTTTAAGCCTCCTTAAACCAAGCCAAGGGAAAGAAAGGGATAGGAACAACAACCACTGAAGCAAATGGAGGGGTTATCAATTTCTGGAAAAGTTGCAAAAATGTTCAGCATTAAAGCCAAAGCCACTCCTGCAGACAGATTTCCACCTCCAGTTTGCCCCAGCTCCCAGCATGTCTGGCCACAGATGGATTAGCTCCTGCTGGGAAGGGCTACCTACCCCTGGTCTGGTTCCATTGTGCTCAGTGTGATAGCATTAAAACTTGTCTGTCAGAGGAGGAACTCCTTAGGTCATTTGCTGGCTGCTGGACAGTCCTCTGGCCAGACCTGAAGGGGTTCAAATAACCACACAAGCACACAAGCTCAAGAAACTTGGCACAGTTCAGGACAAAATCATAAGCCTGACACTGAGGGAGATGGACTGTGGCAGAGGATCTTCCAGTTACATTCACCAGACCAACTCACCCTCCAGGAGGGATGCAGCCGTGAGTGTGCCTTTGCATACACCACCATGACTAAGGTCCTTTTATTGCAGTAAATCCAACTGTCACTCCCTGTAGAAACATTTGGTCTTCCTGTCCAAAGCTTGTTATTAAACCACCAAACTGTTTGTAATTGGGAAAAAGAGTTCATCGTGACTGTTCCCCGAAGTTTGTGAAACCCAGGAAATGCTGAACAGCTTTGCTTCAGCAGCTGTAGGTACCACTTATAGATTAAAATAGGAACATAAACTAGAAATCATTTGGGGTTTTTCTTAAATCACTGAAGGCTGTGAAGCTGCCAAGTGCTTGCTCTGCTCCAAATATACTTTGATAGGCAACTGGCAAAACGTTAGGATTAAGGGATAGAGATCAAGCTGTTTAATCTTTAGCACCCTGTGTCTCCAGCCCAGTCAGAACTTAATTAAACAGTGATACAATTTCAAACTTGTAAGCCAGTGTTTTGGGTTGGGTGAGACTGCAGAAAGGGTACTTTCCAACTCAGGATTTCTTCTGCTCAGCAGATTTCTGTCCAGAATATTTTGTCTAGTGTAACGTTTTTATGAGAGGCTACTGAACTGAAAATGGGCTTTGGCCAAAGCAGCAGCATATGTATATATATCTGTGAGGGGTAACCTATAAATGGGTCTAACATTCTAAGTTGTTAACTCCCTGTGATCACCCAAGGGATCTCTCTTTGCACAGCTCGTGGACTCAGGATGATTGGATCAAATTGCAGTGCCTTAGCATCCATGGCACTGCCAAGGCTCTGTCACCTGTGTCTCCTAAACCAAAGGCAACCTTTGCAAGTTAAAGCCTGCACTTCACTTTGGACTGAGACATATCTACATAGCACATCAGCTGTTCTATTTTCCTGATGTTGCTGCAGAAGAGTGGGGATTGGTGAGTAATTCCAACACAAAAGAATAAAGCAGTATGATTAGTTCTGCTTCTAGAAAGCTGTAGTTCCCAAGCAGCTCTGGGGGACCTGAGGAGGAGACTCCAGTCCCAGTACAAGTGAAAGGGTACAGCATAATAGCAGATGTCCAGCCAAATCACTGCAGTTTCTCCCAGATGAAAGATTTCATGAGCCAGGGAACACTGCCCTTAGCTCAGTAAATACCCAAAGGGAAACTGAACATGGAACCATACAAGGACACATATATACATAATTGTGTGTGTGTATCCTGCATAACCGTGCAGTTTTCATGATATCTCAGTGTATCATGAGTGTCTGCCTAGAGTCTTCACAGTGCTTGTTATGTCTCTTTCGCACATCCCTCAACATGTGAAATTCAAACCCAGGGCCGGAGCTTTCTCTAGCCAGAGGCAGCTGGGCCTGTCTCTAGAAAGGGTTGTAGTGAGTGGGAAATCCAGACTTTAGTCCCAGTGCTAAAATGAGTAGAGAAAATTATTTCCTTGCAGCCTCCTTAGAAGAAGGGAAACAGCAGAGAAGAAAGGTCTAGCACAGTGAATACAAACACAAGGGCCCCAAAACCATCAATTTAAAAGAGCTTTTCTGGGCCTATATTACAGCAATACTGTGAGGTGAAGTGTTAGCACATAGTCCCAGGCAGTGGAACTTAGGCGTGTGCCTATTCTCAGCAGGGAGGCAGCAGCTCAGACAGCCCCATGCCCAGCATTTTATTTTGGCTGGCTTTGAAAAGCCTCCAGCACAGCCTAGGGGCTTTCTGCATCTCTGCCCAGCAGTATGGACTCCCACTGTGGACCGTGTGTTTTGCTGGACGTATACACCAGGCTGCCTTTGCAGGGCTGTGGCAAGTCTTCGGCAGCAGAGGGACATGATCCAGACTCCTGCCTAATCCATCCCACCCCTCTTTTGGATTTGCTCTAGTTTTCTGGTGTCAGGAGGAAATAATCCAAGCAAGAAGTGCTTAGCAGGAGTATCTGCAAGCAGCTTACCTCATCTCTGTGAAATGTGCAGAGCCAAGGCAGGCTCTTGGCCACAGCAGCATCAACCATTGTACAGCAGCCTTGGGAATCACAAAGCACAGCACAGCATGGGAAGTCATCTCTCCTTAACTTGCATAATACAGAACAAATGAGCTGTTCCCATTAGCAGTATAGGATCATCTTAGTGGAATCATTTATCAGATAAGTAATCATCAGCTTTTTCTTCATTGATTTACCTGGTCTTGGGAAACTTCCCTGTTTTCAGAAGGATATGTGATCTCCACGGCACTATGTCCCATCCTAAAGTGATTTGCACTGCCTGTTATCCCAATACCGAACCTAAGGCATGAATCTTCCTACTTCATTGCATTTCTGACAAGTGCCTGAGGTAATGCCAGCAGCTGTGTAGGACTGGGCTTTGGTATGGTGTTCTTCCAGTGTTGTCCTCCTCAAATGAAGCTTACCTCTTGCTATGTCAGGTAAAACTGAAGTACAGGAAAAGAAATGACACTGTACCTAGCCACCTATCAGAAGCTGCTGCACTTTTGTTTTGTAAAACCTAAGGTGACTTTCAAGAAGCTGTCAGCTGCTCCTGGTGCCACACATTTTGCTGCTACTGGAGCCTGATGTAGGCTACTGGGTTACCATACAAGCTGGCAAAGAAATGTAAAGCAATAAAAAGCTTAGCAGCCATAAGGCACTAAGCAGCAGCAGTAAAATGGACTAATTAAAAGGCTTTTTAAGCTGTCTTGTCACGGTTGTTTTATTTGAAATCCATTTACTGAAAATGAGAAATTCCTCTCTAATTTGTTCTCCTTCACAGGGGGATTATCATCTCATTGCCACATTTTGCACCACTTGCCTGCATGTATGATGTGGCATGTAGCATGTCTTTCAGGACTACATCGCCTGTACCGAAGAGGCAACCTAGAAGTTCAAAGTCAAGTTTACATGTTTAACACTGTCTGGAGCCAGAACTGTTCTGCATTCCCTCTTCTGGGTCACACTCCACAGCTAACACCATAACTACAGCTTGTTGAAGTGGGTGAAAGCTCTGGGAATAATGTGGCCAAGAGGTAAAAGCCTGCTCTTAGTAGGTGTCCCAGCATTTGTCAATGGTCTGTTCAGCAGTCTCAAAGGGAGTGCCCCCGTTTAGCAAACGGTTATTTAACCTGGCCCTTTTAAGAAGGGTTTGTTATCAGTGCTGCTGACTTGGGGTTACATCAGACAATATGTGAAATATTCCCACACAGCCTTTCACATCAGAGTCGAGTGACTTCTGTTCCTGCTCTGGGTGGAGCCAAAGCAAACCAGGCACAGCCAGGGCCATGCAGCAACAGAAATCTCAAACACACTGTGATAGCAGTGACTCAACTTCCAGTTAGGAGTTGGCTTGGCTGGTGACAGAAGAGCTTCTCCGTGTCACATCAATCTGCAAAAGACTGACACTCCCTTGGACTCAGATCCTCAGAGCCAGGATCATGTACCTAGTGGAGAGTTTACTGATCTGCCGAGCACTTTGGTTTGTGGCCGTTCAGACCTCTGACACAAAGGCATCTCTTTGTGATTTCACAAAATCAGAGACCGCTTTCTAAAATGTTTGCAAGGGAATTTCCTGCTGAATGCTCTTTTGGGGTAAGCAGGTCCCAGCCTAAGGACCCTGCAGGAAAAACGCTCGGCTAAGCTTCCACATGCAGAAGGGTTCTCCAGTGGTTGTAACCGTGACAGTATAGCACACAGTAAGCAAATAATCTTATAAGCAAGACACACAATTTTGAGGTCTAAATCACATTCAACCTAGAAACCAATAAGCATCAACTGTCTAGATGACAACATTACATAAAGGGAGCCTTAACATACTCTTTTAATTATTTTGCAGTTCGGTAGCAACTGGAAACCTCAGTGGAGTCATGCTCCAGCATGCCAAGCACTACATTAATAAATGTCATGGGCTGGTCCTTACCCCAAAGAACCCAGTGTACATAGACAAGGCATACTCTGAGAAGGAAGGAGAGATACAGAGACAGATGACATGACTACCCCAAGGCCAAACAGGAGGTGGTTGGTGGGGCAGAGATTTCCCGGCACCACACTGCTTTCAAGCCTCAAAAGTCCTGGCTTTGTGCATCAGCAATTGGCAGTGGTCAACCACAAAGCCCTGCTTAGTACCTAAAAGGCAAAAGTATGCTTTTGCCTCACATTGTGGTACCTTCTTGGAGGAGGTAGGAGATGGGGTTTTTGTTTTTCTCCTAGACTCTTTTTTTTTGCCAAGAAGGTTTCTATAACTGGTAATAGAGACAAAAAAATGAAAGCTATTAAGTGCCATCTTCTTCATACAGTTGGGTGCACATCCACCGTATGGCCAAAATACAGATGTTCACCAAGAAGCAACACGTGTGTTTCCACTCCCAGAAAGGGGGACCAGAACCTCTGTCCTGTGTCTCAATGTGTATGTACATTCCAGGAGGAAGCACCTGGATTTTTCTAACTTTATTGTAAGTGCACAAGACCTTTCAGAACAGAGCAAATATGAACCAGACTTAAAATCAGCAAAAAGAATTGCAAACAGCTCCATGCCCAGCTTCAAAAACCTCATGGAAAACCCTGAGCCAGGCCCAGGTGACTTGACGACTGCCTGCCTTGTCCATCACAGTGTGGTCCTGAGCTTCCTGCACACCGGTAACGTTGCACCAGCCACACACAGAACAGGAGGCAGAGTGGAGCAGGGAACTGCCTCACGAAATGCAGGAATGCAGCAGCATCCACCCTGCAGTCATTTCAGCTCATCAAATCATTTATCTTCTGGTATTTGGTATTTAAGGAAGCCTGTTCTTGAAAAACATTTCTACAGTTGTGGTCCAGACTCCTTTAAGAATTCTTAGTCTATGGGTTCAGGGTCACGAGGCAGTGCCTCACATTACACCAGGCTTATTGCCAAGGCATCAACAGGAGATGAGTTAAATGTAATTGCAAAGCACTGGACCAGCTGTTTATAGATTTGTATGGCTTATTCCAGGGCTTGGACAGCAAGAATCACCCCTCTGTGTGCAACACAAAATAAGTTGAAAGAGTGTGAGGATATCTATTAGTGTCTCTCCACAGATTAAACACACCAAAGAGCTATTTTCTTTCTTGAGGACATAAATTGTAACCCAATCAAATGTTACTTCCCTCAGTGGGTCCTAATGATCTATTTGGCTTTCTGGCCATGTTCTGGCATAAAAAGGAGTGTGTTTTTGATTGCCTACAATCAATGTATTCATTACACTCCGTGGGACCTGGATTATGCTCTTATTTATTCTAAATGAAATAAAAAATGTGATTATTGCAGATTTTAGCAAGTCAAATGGGTTTCCGACGTAGCATAAATGCTCTTGCAAGATTTTTTTGTTCTTGCAATGTCCATATGGACAGCAAACATGAGAAATTGCTTACACAAAGATATAGATGGTCTTTAGAACTGTAGCTGTCAGCCCTCCACCTAAAATAACCCATGATCCTCATTATACTGGACAGGTTTATAGAGGCGAAGACGCCAAAGAAGCTTGTGGAGTACCTTGCTAATACCAGGCATGACACTGAAGAAATGCCTCACATCATGCCTGTTTCAGCAAGCAGACCCATTGTCTTCCAGGTTGTGGAATGATGGTGATCAAGTAGGCGACTTGAGTTGCCAAGGTAACAACCCCAAAGGGGACAAAGGAAGTAAAGTAAATAAAGGTGGTGAAATTAATTTTTCCTGCCATTAACTACATCACTTTAATACAGAGTTGCTGAATATGATTGCCACCAGATAAAGAATGACAGTTCTTTAGTTGGTTAGTCCAAATTCACTTCCAAGCCAGGCAGAAGCACAGAAAACAACACCAGTGACAACCAAAAATAAATAAATAAATAAATAAAATTACTACTATATGAATATAGCCTGCAAAATAAAGAAAGGCATGTTTGTTCATTACAGGAATTTTTGTAACAGAATGCTACATGGTATATCAGTCAATACCTGTTGTGGGGTAAAATTCATATTGCCTTCACTCTTGAGAAGGAGCCCACTTTACACAGACAAACTGCCTGTAGGATGGGGACTGGGATCTCAGGCAGAAAATTTTCTGGACAAAGTTGGTTTGCTCTACCCTGAATTTTTCACCCCATTCACCAGATAGCTCAGGCTCAGAAACTGAGAGAGACCACTGCTATCTTTTTAACTCAGAATTTAGGACATTCCTGTTTCAAATCACTGTCTCACTCAGCACAAGGCTTTAAAGGGAGAGTCTGCCACAACATAACAAACTCCTAAGTACCCTAATGTGAGTAACCCTCAGTCCCTCCAGCTTACAGGAGCAGGAACCAGTGCCTGCAATTAGTTGTTCAAGAGCTAGAAGATGGGATTTTTTGTCCTGCAGATTAATCACTGTTTAAGTTACTTTATAGAAAGCAAAGATCCAACAGAGTGACAGAATGCTTGTGATATGTTTCTCCATCTCCCTCAAGAGCATGCTGCTTCACACCTGATGGAGAGGGCAATGTCCTTGCCCAGGGGGGATGTGCAGTTTTGGATTCTCATGGGCAGAGAAGTCAGTCAAGACCCCCAGCCCCAACCACCTGCCATACTCATTAGAGCTGGTGAGCATGTGCTGGGCTGTAATACCTGAACCTAATCTTGCAAAGAACCTTTAGCTCCTCAAACAAAGCAGCTCTTTGTGGAAGTCAAAGCATCAGCTCTTCCCAAAAGGTTAAACAGGGCCTCGACTCCTTCAATTACTTGGCTTGAAGACAATGAGCTTTAAGCAGGCTAAGCAAAGCTCTGCACATGAAAACAGCTGAACTGACAGGTATTTAGTATTTTGCTGGCTTCTCCTCTCAGAACCTTTGATCAATGTTCAGAAAGCAAGTAAAATGTGCAGTGCATGCCCAGAACTAGGATGCCAGTGGCAGTTCCAACAAGACACCCTGGCAAAAAAACCTCCTGATCGGACAAAAAGGGAGGTCTGTGATGCAAATAATGAATGCCACACAAATGCTCCCATCTGCTGATCTAATGAACCCTGCTAATGGCCCCTCAATAAATTTTACAGTTTGGTTTTACATCACGGGAATGAGTATTTTCTCCATTTTCAATGCCAAGAGATTAAAGCTTAGACAAATTTGGCAAAAGCCACAGAGCAAATCTACCATGCCAGAAAAATAGCTTCAAATTTTCAGCTCCTATTCATTGCCTCACATGTTTTCCTCTTACTACTTTTTGGTGCACCAAGAGCAAGGACTCCAGTGAAGCTACTAGTAAATATGATCAGAGACCACATCATTCCAGTCCTGCCTGTCTAATGAAGTCCATCTCCTGTGTTGTGTGAGAGCACTGGAGTGACAGGGTGGCCTTGGGGGTGCAGAAAACCCCCTGGGTATTAAATGACAAGTCTTATTTCAGGTCATGCCTTTGTATTAAAATGACATCTTTGGGATTTAGTAAAACTGGGTGCAGACACTAGACATAGAAGGAGACACAAAAGAGACAGTAACACCAGCAAATAAAATGGCCTATACCCATTCTCTGATTCTGAGGACCAGATTACATCTGTCCAGCTTAGCTTTTTGCAGCAGGATGGCAACATCCAAACCACTTAGTGAGACTGAGCCCTGGATGATCTCCAAGGCACAGGCTGGACATTGCCTGAAGGTTCAAGCTGATTCAAGTCCAAACCATGCCAAGCACAGTGGAAGGTCAACAGGACAGCAAACTCCCTTCATCAGTGGAGAGAATGCCCACTCCAGCTCCGAATTCACACACAGGGTATGAACAGACTTTTAGGGCTATCTCTGTCAGCAAAAAGCATTTTCATTGCCCGGGTGTTGCACAACACATGGGCCACTCCCATGATCCCACAGCAGGAGGGACCCTCGACACCAGGGCTCCCCAGCCTGCTGCTGCCAAAATCAACCAGATTATAGCATAGCAGTGCTGACTCTTTGAACCCTTATGGCTCACTGAAGCTGATCAGAGGTTGCTTGTATGTCCTTGTCCAGCAGCACAGCTTTGGAAATGGCCAGCTCCAGCAGACTGACAGACACCTGCACCCTGAAGAGGCAGTAACATCTTCAAATGGCACAGCTGACAGCACAGGGAGGGTTTGCTTGTGCCCTTACTGTTGGGGCACTGCTTTGTCTTTTCTGGCTGGCAAAAAGCACAGAGTCAATTTTTTTTTTTTTTTATAAAAAGAACTGTTGCAGCTACAACACAGGCAACAACACCACAAGGGGAAAATCCAGACAGGACAGATGTATCCAAGGGTTCATGCTATCTTGGTGGGTTTGAGGCTGAGAGCAGGTTAAACTCAGTTGTGGTGGTGAGTTGTGACAAATGGGATTGGATTGATATGAACATGAATCAAACAGACCACTAGAAAAGTACTGAAGAACAGCCTTTTTCAGTCCTGACCAAACCAGTTCAGAGACAAATTAGCAACCCAGACAGTGAAAGGCTCCATATTGCATTACCCATCAAGACAGAAGCTATCTCTAAACACAGCAGCAGCTCTGTCTTGCCTTCAGACCATCCCAGATCTCTGGGGGTGAATGTGGGGAGGCACGAACAGGAAGTGGGGAAATGTACCATGAGAAATATAAAGCATGTTTAGTCTTGTAGGCTGGCAGTGGAAAATACATTATAAAGGAGCATAACTAAAGTGCACTGATGAAAAGGAAACACTGGACCTTGAAAAGACAAATAGATTTAATGATGTTGTGAAAGTATTTTTAATTTATTGTATCTTTCTGCTTCTTTATAGCACAGGAAAAAAAAGATTAATATTTTTTTGTTTGACTTCCTGTCTTTCTTAAAGATCACCTTCCCCAGTTGTATTTGTCACATTCTTAAATAGAAAGGATATGATCTGAAATTTTACCAAGTTCTCTTTCAAAGTGTCAAAGTATTCTGTCTTCTGATATGAACCACAACAGTTGTCCAAGTAAAAGGTGATTTAACAAAGTGCAAAGAAAGAAAAATGCAAAACATGTCTATGCTCAAATTTCTGCACCAAGGTAGTGGCATGCTTTGAAAACTGGTTTAGAAAATGGCTTAAGCAAAAACATATTCAAACTGATTTCAACAATCTGATCAATTTGACAATGTTAATTATCAAGCTTCAAACTCTAGTAGTTAAATCAGTGCTAAACTGCCTACAGAAGATGCTTCAGAGCGCCTATAAAAAACTTCCCTTGTTTATCAGTAGGCCTCTATGATATGTGCAGGTTAAAAAGCCCTTGCAAGCATGGGTTTAAGCAAAGCCAAAGCACTACTGTCAACAGCTAAAATAGAACAGCTCCCTGATGTTAACTATTAACTGCAAAAATTGTTCCCCTTGGAAAGAGGAGGAGCAGTTTCAGAAGTGACTGCCCCTCGCAAATGGCCACCTCTCTGCTAAAGGTTACTGCCAGAGTTGGCAAATTCAGCACATTTGTGTTCCTCAAATCACAGCAGAGGCTGGATCAGGTCGCTGGGACATCAAACTGCCTGATGGAGCACCTAAGGGTGTAACGCATAATACTGGATGGGACTGATGTTTGGGGAGCAAAAACACCTTGAAAGTCTCAGTCAAGGTTCATTGAAATTTGCCCACCAGTTCATTCAAATGGAAGGGCCAAGCCTAACTCCTTAGTAATGATGCTTACATGTACGGAGCCCTCTTAACTTATTTAATCAATTCCTAGCAAGTTTCAGAAGAAAGTCAAGTTTTTAAGCTGCTGGCTCCCTCTCCTTAGAGAGCAAGACACGTGCACTCTGCAGAACATCTGACTTGAAAAGAGCACCAACAGCTGTGGTGGAGAACACAGCTTTGTAGCAGTCCACTGCTGGTCCCAAGGGTCTTGTGATCCCTTATCCAAAGTCACTTATGAGCCTTCCCATTTGGCTCTTTGTTCTGGGTTCCAGCCCTGTCTCTGCAGCAAAGCCTTTCCCCACCCCAATTTGGTCAGCACTGTTTTACTGAATGGGACAGAGAACCATGCTTTAAAACATGGATGAGAAAATCTCGATCCAACTCACTAACCATGATATTCCAACACCATCTAAGGCTACCAGGCAATTCTCTGTGGTGCATCCTCACCTTCTCTCCACATCCTCAGCAGTGGAGCAAAGACACTGGAGACTAAGCAGCCAACTGGTCTCCAGATTGTTGCATGGCAATTCAGGACATCTGTTCCTGAGAGCAATTTGATCCCAAACAGGTGCTTTTAAACAGATTACCAAGTGCTGGGCCTGTCTCTCAGTGATGGCCCTGTTGCAGCACCATACTGTCACAGCAGCCTTGTGCTAACCATGAGAAGGGATTTTTCTTCATTGGCAAATTTGCCTGTACACAGATCACTGAAAGTTATACACAGCTGCGTAAAGGCTCTCCTTGTTTTTAGGCTGAAGGTTCCAAAAATCACACTAAGCACAAAGAGTTGAACTTCAGGTGTCTGTAGAAGACACCTCAGGAAAAACAAGAACACCCATCAAGCTTGGAGGACTTTTGCCATTGTAGCACCTTTACTACCATCTAAAGAGGATCCCCAAGTGCCACAGCCTGCCAGCTTTTCCTCCTCTCTTACACTTGCTACTTGTTATATTCTCATTAATATGTTCTCCACAATTAAGCCACAATTAATTACTTTTTCTCCTCTGAAAGAGGGAATTGCTCCTGCTCCTAAAATGCAACAAAATGAAGTCAGAGTTTAAGTGACTTTTGAAATCACACAAGGAAGTGCAGGTAGAAACTACAACTGTGGTCCTGTCCTACTAGTCCAGTGTTCTAACTGTAAGACCATCCTTCCTTCCAGACACTCTGCTTTAACAGGAAGCAGAGATAACAAAGAGGTTTCCACGGCTGCTGCCCCCCACCTCTGTCTGCTCTACAGGGCAGGAAGCAGCATTGTTATTCTGGGCTGGGCAATGCCCATGCACCCATCTCTGCAGTGAAAACACAGCTGGTATCAGCAGCCACAGCCAAGGACACTGCTGCTGAGATGCCCTGTTGAAATGGATGTCCAGAATGTTTGTGGTCATCAGGGCTGGGGGTCTCTGGACCTAGAATGATTCCAACACAGAGGTTTACAGTCTACCAGGATTGGAGCTTTCTCTCCTTCCTGGATTCTGGTTGCTCTGTATTTGAGTGTGGCAACATTTCTGCTTGTGTGGGGTAAAACAGGGACACAGAGGAATGTCCTTTGCAACACATCACATGAATGGGAACCCTCTGCCTCCGTTCTCACCATCCTCAATTGACTTGAATGATATACATCTTACAGCAATTAAAAACACATGAGGGCCCTATCTGCTGCCACAGCCCTGAGAAGAGGGCTGCTCTGAGGACTCCAGTATGAAAAGCAAGCCCAGAAATAAATCCTGTGCCTGGATGCACATTCAGGGTGTCTTCTTGAAGACCTTCACTGGGGTGCCAGGATTGTCCTGGCCTCCAGGACTGTCCCAGGTGAGCTTGTGACCCTCTGTGCATTTGAGCTCACACAGGTAGAATTCGTGCTCCCCTCCAGCGATGTCTGTATTTTCACAGTGTTCAGAACAAACAGATCCCCACTGGAATGAAGAGGCCTTTCTGCCAACAGGCTCAATCATACAGGCAGTCTCATCGGCCTTGCGGGGGCTGATCCGATGAGTAAAGACAAGTCCCATGAGTAAGACCCACGGGACTGGACGCAGCTTGTCATTTATTTTTCAAGTGCCTGCAGGCCTGCTAAAGCTGACCTATAAATTGGGAAAGAACACAAACATTAATGGTTACACTGTCCTCTTTTCTGAGGCAAATCCTGGGATGCCTGAGGCACTGCTCTTCCCCATCATACTTCCTTGGTTTCTCCAGACAGCCAAGAACTTGGGGTTACAGGGCTCTTGCCTGAAATGAGAATATCATCTGACAATTTAGATGAGCCCCACCAATTTCCCAAACCCCATTTGCTCTCCTTGCTTTACCCAGAGTCCCTCCAATGCAGTAGTCAGCATGCTAAACCCCTAGAATATACTTAGAAACAATCTCCTTTAAGAAATGTGTGCAAAAGTGTTAAAACCAGCACAGTGAGAAGGGCTGAAGCAGAGGCTGCAGGCAGGTAACACCGCTGGCTTTCCTCCCTTCAGATACTCCCCTCCGTCTTCTGGAGTGGGTCTGAACAGAGCTGACCTCTTGTCAGAGCTCCTTGGATGAATCAGTTTTCCTTTAGAAATGTTTTTACTGATCCTACAACTACTGAATAAACCCAGACAAGGAGAGTTAGCTGAAGGCAGGTGTGTAATTCACATTCCCTGCTATTTCAATAACTCATTCCCACAAGTACATTTACAATAATGTATGTGCCTCATGTGTGAGCAGAAACATAACTGTAACTTCTGCAGTGTCAGCAACATCATCCACAAATGAAGAAAAAACAAAAGCACATTGTGAATGTTGGTTAAGCAGGGAATGCCCCAAGATAACAGTTACTGGCATTTGCCATGTATTAAATCACCTTGAAGATGTGTTTCCTACATATCCTGGATTACTATTCTTAGATTTGTTATCACCAAAGAGCATATGCATTATTGGCTCCTGTATGTACACAAAATCCTTTAATTTCCTGATCTCTCTGGAACACCTTCTGCTACATGGCTGACAGAACAAAACTGAAGTGGGAAAAGATCAGTGAGGACACTGACCTAGTAAAAGGTTTGCTGAAGCCAGTCTGTTTACAGGGGATTACTACAATGTGCTGATTAAAGAGATTATGATTATCTCTTTTTAAGTGATTTATCTGCTGTGATTGTGTGCACATAAATGCCTCACTGCAAGTAGCTAGAGGAAAAGCTATGGTCAGATAGGACCCGATCCACAACCAAAGTATTTGGGATGAGTAACAGAAAATCTCTTAAAAAGATTGTCTAGCCAAATGCAAAGAAAGCAAAGATTGTCTAGCCAGATGCCACTAAATCTTGGCTAGGTAATACTTCATCTGACAAAGCCAATGCCCAATCCCCATCTGGCAAGAACTGCCAAAGCTCTAGCGATTGACTGAAGAGTTGGTCTATATTCTGCAGAAATCCCATCTTTCCCTTCTGCTTCCAAAATAAACCAGTCAGAAAGTCAGGAAACCTAGTAAAGAGTCAGAAGTGAGCTAATGGCTCATGTGGGTTGAGGTGGGTTACCATAAATCAGCTTTCAGATTAGTCTTTGAGAAGCCCTCTGGGACTGTAATGACGCATGATGCCACGCACACAGCACGGCTGTGGTAGGTCACAGCAAATCTATGACACTGCAGATGTGAAAAAGGGGGGAAATCCAGACCCACACCTTTTCACAACACTCTTAGTCCGTGTATTATTTCAGCTTTACAAACAAAGAAACAAACAAACCGAGTTGTTTGAAGATTAAAGGTCACACAGAGGTGATATCTAACTCATGTCCAAGTAAAAATCTCAAGAGATCAATTTGCTACATGGCCAACCCCAAAGGGGCAGAAGGGCCACCCCAGCTGATGTGGATACAGGGAGCCAAGGCAGAGTATCTAGCAGTGGCTGACTTGTTTTGTGCTGCCCTGAGAGAGGAATTGCAGCTCCAAGATGTAAGTCCCTCCTGCAAAGTTTTCCCTGTGAGCAGGACACTTTTCCAGCTGGTTGGTACCATTGGAGTCGCTGGGGGATGGAACTGTTTAACTTGGGGTGTTGCAAAAACTGGAACTTCAGAGCAGATTCGTGGCAGGCAGTTGTTTGTGATCATCTCTTCTGGCATTGCTACATGGGAAAAGGTCTCTTTTAACTCCGGGCTCTGGCAGAGCAGCTCTAACAAATTTTGCCACAGTGGTTTAAGACATCCCCTTTATCTTGCAGCACATCCAGACAGATGGGGCTCACAACTGCCCCCAGCTACCCAGCCCATGGCACAGGGGATTAGCCTGTCTATCACACAGGCACTGAGGCCAGCTAAAGGCACCCACACACTCTGACTCCATGTCACCTCACCCATTGCCTGAGACAACATGACAAGTTGGAAGGTGGCAGTGGGGAGGATGGTGCTGCAGAATGTTTCAGTGAAAAAAATCGCCCTGACCAAGCCATTTGCTGGTTGAGGTATGGCAACATGGTGTTGTTAGTACCCACAGCTCCTGAAACTTCACACTGGGGAAGGGTTACCCACAAGAGAGGTCACTGATGGCCCAAGAAACAGCAGCCCTGTTCATTATGAAAGAGGAGAAACATCCAACAGAAATGCCAGTGAGCATCTTCTGTGCAGCATTCCAGAGGCTAGTTCACTCCTTGGGAGAGATGGAAAGACATATCCTAGGCTCCCGTGCCTGTGTCTTTAATGCCTCTCACTCCTGGATATCCCTATCCAACAGCCTCAGGGACATCCTCTTAGGATGTGAATCTTGCTGGCACAAGTGGTCCTACTCCAGCCTTGATCTGAGCACTGGGCCACAAGTCAGCCATAATCCTCTAATCATCACTTATCTGCCTGTCTGCTTGTGCTAATTGGCGGCAAATCTCAGGCTTAGGTGACCTGCAACACAGAGGGAATCAGTGCTCACCTTTTCCTCTCCAGACCCTTTCAGCAGTCTGTGCCTTGTACTTCTGGGTCCCTACAGCAGAGCATCACAGTAAATTCTACTTCCTTTCACATTTTTTTCCCGTTACAAGAGGTATGAGCAGGAGGTGGAGTGTCCCACGACAGGCTGGTAGGACCCGGGATCCATCAGCCGTGTGCTGGCAGCTCCCCGTGCCCCTGCCCTGGCTGGGCTGGCAGACTCTGCTTCAGACCTTCATCTTTACCAGAGACCCTGAACTAGCAGAGGATATATATATAGTCAGGATAGAGGCCTCAGGACTGCTCACAGCACAATATTGTGCCATATAGACGATTTCTCAGTCTGGATTCAAAGGCCATTGCCAGGGCTGGCAGCTGAAAGGGTTTATGTTTTCTCTGGAAAGCAAAGGCTAAACATAGAAATACTTTAAAAGAAAGCAGTTATTTTTGTCTTCTAGCTCAGTGAGGGCAAATGATTGCCTTTGTCTCCTATATAACTGAGATATTTTATTCCCTATCCTCTTAATTCTTTCCCCCTTCCATGTTTAGCACTCCTCATTTCTGAACCCTGTCAGCTCTTCCCTGGGCTTGTCTGAATCTGTTCTCCAGAAGACCGAACTGTGGCACCTCCTTTTCCTCTTGCTTGCACTGACATAAAACAGACCAAAGTCTGCTTTGTGATTAAAAGAAACCCTTGCAATACCAGTTTCTATCACTGGATGCAGAGTTTTATCAAAATAAGAAAAAGAATTATTAACAGTATTCTGCTTCTGTCCATCCTCTTGTTGAGGACATACCCAAATTACTCCCATATGCCACCCTGCTTCAAATTTAAAAGCAGCAGTAATCCATAGATCCTTGCAACTATGATTAATTCTATCTGAGAAGGAAGAAAACCTCAGAATTCAATGAAGAAGTTACCACATACAAAAGAGATGTTGCCTAATAGTGGCCTGCTTTCATTTTATTAGAACTATAACACTGAAATTAGTTACTAATGTTTTGAGATCTGCCTTTGATCTTAATAATATATGTGGTGAGAATTGGACAAATTGGTAATTGTCTCCAGCTGGAGACAAAGCAGTTGGAGGAGAAACCATTTCAGGATCCTCTGTAGTTGCTTAAGTAAATCCTAGGATTAGGAACATGCAAATTTTACGGGAAGAGGGAAGACAGAAGGGATTTGCTGTGCTGAACAGAAAAATGAAAAAAAATTATTGTAGGTGCGTTGGAAACTGAAAATGCTTGATTTTAATGATTTCAAGAAAATGGAAAACTTGGTTTTTTTGGCTGCTCTGTCTGCAGTGAAAGCCAAAGGCTGGTTCACAGACACAGGTGACACACCCATCCAAAAGGTTTGTCACAGCTAGGACAGAGAGGAAGAAAGAGACACCATGGAGAATTGGTTTTGGACATCTCCTCTGCTGTTTGTGTGGGTACAAATGAGTAACACTTCAGAGTGGGATATTTTAACCATGGGCTCTGTAGTACTTGTTTCCTTCTGCAGTCCAAATTAAAATTTTATGTAAAGGACAATTGTCCTGTGCTAAACAAGTTGAGCCCTACCCCAAAATGCCTTGTTCCTCAGGGGTGAAGAGATAAAGACTTGTCTAGTCAGTCTGTGCAGAGACACCAGTTTTCTTGCTCCTGCTGTGAGTGGTGCCCAAATCCCTCAAGAGTCCTGCCAAAAAAAATTCTGGGGAATTCAGATCAGAGTTTAAACAGGCCAAAACTACACTTCTTAACAAAAAAAAAAAAAAAAAAAAAAAAAAAAAAAAAAAAAAAAAAAAAAAATATTGCTCCCTATAAACACTCACTGGGATCCTGTTTAGGATGTTGCAATGTAACCTTCAATTTCCCTAATGCTGGGAGTAATAAATAAACAGAAATAATAATGGTTTGACACCACATCATCTCCCTCCTGCCACTGTCATGTGATGGCTCCAGGACATGCTTAGCTAAAATAAATGTGATTCCTTTGCTCTCTTTATGTTAAATACAGAAGTACTTTTGGAACTGCAGAGGTTATGTCTGTCAAGCTCTGTTTTCCAACAGGATTACAGAAATACCACCTTCAAGACTACTAGCAGTCAGACTGACATTCTTCCAACCAAGTTTTATTAAACAAACAGAACCTCATGGTCTATTCTTTGTGCTATGCCTACACTTCATAGAATTGTAGAATGGTTTGGGTTAGAAGCAACCTCAAAGATCATCCAGTTCTGATTCTGCGATGGGTGGGGACACCTTCCACTAGACCAGATTGCTTAAACCCCATCCATTTAATGAATGCAAATTAAAAAAAAAAAAAAAAAACCAGGTGAAAGAAACACACTCTCTAATCAACACTTCAGATGTTGTCAGCAACAGTTTAAAACAAGCTGGAAATATTTTCATTTGTTGCTCTGGTTTCAAAAGCATTAGGGAAAGATCTTGCCTCACAGGAAAAGGAGAGGACTTCTGGAAGTAGAAGGCATTTATGGACTGCACGGAGCTTTTCTCAATCATTATTTGTAGAACATACCTTAATGGAACTATACTAAAGTGGTTTACATGTGGCTCACAGACTGGGTGTTACATGTGGTAGACACTATGAGTTTGGCTTGGGTAGGAGCCATCAAACACTTCTGACTGCTCAGCTTCACAACATGCATGATATGACCATGGGAATCATTTTCAGGTTTTTTCCACAATACCTAGTCAGATCCTGGAAGCTGTTTCTCCTCTGAGGAGGGATTTCCAGGCTTGTGTATTTGTGGTTAGATGCAGCTGCAGTCTCCTGGACTGAAGGCTGATGAGCAGGACTGAAAGTTAGAGGTTCAGCTGTTTTTCTGGCAATACTACTTGCCTGGTAATAACAGAAGAGCTCAAAGTAAGTTCCTGGGAAAAAAAGTCTATTGTTCACATAAATCTTCAGACATTTTTAAAGAGGACGTAGTGGAATATGCACTAATCCCCTGTTTGCGTATAGGTATTTCCTTGCATGCTGCTATATGCAAATGCCAGTTCTTGCTAAGTTCTTTTAATTCCTTGGGAGGTCAATTCACCTCTGTAACTGCAGCTATATAATTCTTGATTTTTTTTTTCTTGTTTTCATCCCAGTATAGTCAGTTAGCTCTTCAAGCCTCTTGCTGTCCATTTTCAGTGCTATCTACAAGGATTAACATTGCTGGGGAGAGAGAGCAGGAGGGACACTCAGTCACTGGAAACTTCCCCAAGGCATTGTCTTGAAGAATGTCCATTCTGAAAAGCATGAGCATCAGGATCTGCTGAGTTCATCCTTTTCACACCAACATCACCCTACATCTAGCAACAGGGCCCTGCACCTTGGCTTATAGTCCAAAAACACAGTTACACCAAAAGGAGAAACTAAGAGCAGTATGTAGGGATGAGACTGCTATCTGTCATGTAACCCAGTTCGTCTTCTATCCTTTTCCATGGAAAGCTTGTGGGCCAGATGTCTTGTGAAACTGCTCCTTAGATGTTGCATCTGGATCTTCAGCACTTCTGCTGTGATGTCATAACAGCAGCTCATACCTACAGGCTCAGGGGCTGCAATTCCTTTCTCCCAGGGCTTGGAACAATGTTGCTCTGCCCCTTGCACTCTTCCATAGGCAGGCTGCCAGTAACACAACTGAGTGACACAATGTTGGCTCCAATGCCCACAGACACGGCTTATGGCTGAGCCCGGCCTTTGAGTCACATCCTGGCGTGTCTGTGCTGGTGCACTTCAGAGATGCAACTTCCCCTCAGCCTCCACCGTGATTTCAGTGGTGAGGAGATTGCACACCTGTTGTACGTTCTGTCCTTGTTTCAGCCTTTCTTGCCCTTTAGCACCCAGGACCACTTTCTGCCATGTCCTCGTGGCAGCCCAGGGGTGGGAAGTGGAGAAGTAGGCACTTTCACTCACTGTTACCATAGAATTGCAGGAAATGGGACCAAAGTGACATTGGGAGGCCCTCAAGTCTCGCTTCCCTTCTGAAGGAGGATAAGTTCTACCTACCCTGCATCAGCAAGGTGTTAATCTGCTCTTAAGCTCATGTGATGGAAATATCACAGCCTTCAGTACACTCACAGCAACAGACAACTATAGGCAGAGCAAAGTTACCTGCTCCGTTGCAGACATGTAAGGAAAGGCATAAGGAACAAGTCAAGTCCAGAGCGATCTTTTCCTCAATACATGATGCCAGCTTCAGGGAATCACTTATTTAAGAGCTTCTTGAGCTGGAGATGGCATCCAGATTCTCAGGTAAAGCAAATCTCAGTAGGTATACCCCCTGTGAGCACATCTCACCTCTACTAGGACTAATGCCTACATCTGGCCTTCATAATAGCCTAAGATAACTGGACTGACAATGTACATGTTCATTATACATGTTAAGTACTTTGCATGTTCATCTTAAGTCTGCTACCTGATCATTTCATTTGACGGTATCTGAATCTTACATCATGAAGAATACTTACTAGCAGTGTTGCAATCTTCCTCTACACACCATTCCAACTATTTTGTAGGCTTCTATGGCATGGCTGCTCAGCAGTCTCTATGTCCATCCCAAAGAGTTCCAGACTAATCATTATTTGTGAGGAAGCTCTTCATGTCTCTTATTAAAAATGCTGTTTCTTTTCTGTGCATATTTATACCACAACCTTTCTTAAAGTGAGGTGACCAGAACTAAACATAACATTGATGGTACAGGAGCTCTTGAAGTTTATGTATAGTGCAGATACTTATTATTTTTTTCTCCTTCTTTCCTCTCATTTCCAATAACTTTTGGCTATTGCTGAACAATGAATCAATGTTTTCAGAGAACTTTTTCCGAGATGTTTCCTGAATACCAGTAACAAGCTGAGAGCTCCACATTGTGACCCTGCAGCTGACTGGGTTTTCCTGAGCTTCTCTATTACTTTTCAAAATTGATGTGCCACTGCCATGTCACAGCATGTCACAGCTGTTACTTTGTTTTCTACCCAGCTCTTTACAGCCTTCTTTATTTTTTATTTTCTTTGGTGATGATTTATCTTCCCAAATCACTTACAAATATAGGGAAGATCACAGGGTCCCCGGAAACCCCCAAGGCTCTCCTGTCAGACAAACTGTTCATTGACTGCCACCCTTTCTTTCCCATCTATAACAACTTACAAACCCACAGGAGGACCTCTCCTTTTACCCCATGACAACTGACAGAAACCAAGCCTACTTTCCAAACAAAAGGCAAGGTATATTATTAATAGCCTTTCAGAAAGCCAAGTGCTCTGAACTATCAGAATGTTTACAGATATCCCAAATCCCAAACATGGTACAGCTTCTGTACAGGGAGAAACTGAATAGTTCAGGACTTTAGCCTGGAAAAGAGGCAACTGAAAAGGGTCATGAAAGAAGTCTGCAAGACCAAGGGCATCTTCACAAAGAGGATGAAATGAGAACAGCTGTCTCTCTGTTTCCTCAAAGCCAAGAGCTGGAATGAAACTCAAGTGAAGCCACAGAGCCAGGTGCAGCACTGGCAGTAGGAAGTATCTCACCATGCAGTGGCAGTAGATGTTGTGGATGTGAAAATCTGCAGGCTTGAAGGGGAAGCTGGAAGAGTACACAGAAACCATTTCCAGGTAAGGCTGTTCCCAAGCTCAATAGTGCTGGTAGCTGGGTGACTAGCATGTAGAAGCCACTGCTGTAGGAACAAGTGTCACGTCAAGTCAACATGGGCTACACCATGATTATGCCATCATCATCATCATCATGGCTAGACTTCGTGAACGAAGATTTGGGAAGGGCTCTCCCCATGCTTGCTACAAGCGCGCTGGTGGCTAAAAAGGCCAATGCGCGATAGGCAAGTCCGGTCGCAAAAGGCACAGTGGAAAGTCTCCACAGGCTGTATTGGCGAGGCACGGTTCTTTCTGTGCTGTCTTTTTTCTTCCAGACTGATCCTGC
>VXBX01009439.1:1803851-1862300 GCA_013400415.1 Scytalopus superciliaris
AGAGCCATAAAGAAGAGTGGACAGTACAATGGCTTTGTAGACCTTGATCTTTGTACTTTTCTTCAGGTGTTTATTGTGCCAGACTCTTTTATGGAGTTTTCCAAAAGCTCTGTATGCCTTTGCTAACCTGTTGTCTATATCATGATTATGCACTGCTCAAAGAAAAGTCTCATGAAAGAACCAATTCATCTGAAGCTGCATGTGTTCATAGTTTTTGTCTCTCACCAAGTGCTCTGTCTGTTTGCAATCCTGTTGCCTTTGTCTAATCCTATAGCCATGGAAGAAAGCTATGCAGTCACCTATAGATGCTGAAGCTGTTCTCTGGGGGAAGCTACAAAACCTGCTATATAAAGCCCAACCAAAAATTGCAGTTAAGATGTAAACTGTTCCTGATTGTGGCTCCAGAAATCTTTGTGAGCAGGATTCACAGAGTTTCAAGGACACAAACCACACAGAAGTAGCCTGCTGGTTTTCTTTAGCTCCTCAGAAGAAAAACAGAAGAAACTCCCCCACCCCCATCCCAGTGCATTGTTCTGATCCTTTACAAATATTTTTTAAAGATTATTTTTTATTCATCACTAATTGTATCTTCCAGAGAAAAGGGTGTCTTTGATTTAAATCACTAGCAACAGCAACTGGGGACAGGGATGTTTTGACAAATACTGTCTCTAATTATGTCACAAGAGCAGGGAATACACCTTTTTTCCCCTGACTTACGTTTAAGGCAGAACTTATTTGCATTTAACCACCTTCCCGGTGTATGATGTGCCATACTGTCAGGAAATCAAAGCAAAGATGTAAACAGTCTTGTCCATCAGAGCAGACCAAAACTTCAGGTCCTTTTCATGCCAGTTAAGACTGTTCTGACAGAAACATTCAGTGGATTTGGAAGCTTTCACATTCTAAAATCATAGAATCATGGAATAGTTTGGGTTGAGAGGGTCCTTTAAAGGTCATCTAGTCCAACCCCTTGCCATGAGTCAGGGACATCTTCAACTGGATCAGTTGTTCGGAGTCCCATCCAACCTGACTTGCATGTTTCCAGAGACGGGGCATTTACCACCTCTGTGGGCAACCTGTGCCAGTGTTTTACCACACTCATTGTAAATAACTTCTTCCTTATACCTAATCTAAATCACCCATTCTTCTGTTAAAAACCATTATCCATTGTCCTACCTCTCATTTGTCCTCCTAAAAAGCTCATCCCCCATCTGTCCCACCTTACTCTTCTGAGACATGGTCATTGTCTCATCCCTCCTGATTTTGGGACCCACCACAGCACATACATTGGGAAGGGGTGTGAGGCAATGGAACAGTTGAAATCTTGCAGAGCTTTCAGTGTTTCCCTGCATCTTCAGTCCACTTTGAGAAATAATTTGGCCCCTGGGAACTGGGTCTGTACAAAGCATACAGATCTGATTTCCCAAAGAGAGCACCCTGCCAGACTTGTGTAGGTGAAAAAGACAAGACTTGAGGGTGGAGCAAAAGCTCAAAGAAAATGAATTGAAAACTTATTCAGTAACAGTTCAAAGCCCTGCATGTGGGATGAAAGCTAGCTTATGCTTAATAATTCTAAGAAATTATTCAGTAATAGTTCATCCTGTGCAATGGGTTCTCTGTAATTTATGTAAGAAGCATCTGTGAGAGCCAATAGAAGTTACCAGTGATTCAGATTAACTCTCTGCCTTTGGGTAGTTATGTACCCAAGTGAGAACTTTTAACTGAGAGAAAAGTAAGTCTTTCTCAATGATCCCATGCTGGTCTAGTTCACCCAAGATACAGGTCTGTTATTGAGGGATTTGTAGCATGGCACCATAGCTTGTTTTCATCTTATCACTGCTTCTCTGGTTAAAACACATGAGATCCCATTGATTAATGAGATTTTTCCTCTTTCAATGCTTGAAATGCACATGCAAAATGGTGTTCAAAGAAAACTGTTTGAACAGCTTTCAAATTTCTTGCTTTATTTTGAGGCATTTGCATCAGCTGCTTTAATGACTGACTCTGAAGTGCCTCAGAATAGTTACTGTCCCTTGCTTTTTATGTCCTTCTGCCTTAGGGCTTAATCCTCCTTTCTCTGAACTCAGTGGCCAACTTTTCTTTACTTTCAAAGACCCTTAATATTTACGGAAGAAAGTAAAATCTACTGCGGACAGTTTTGACTCTATTCCTTTTCAGCTTGGTGGTGAGGAACATTGTCTAGGCTCCACAGAGAGCCTGTGGTGCCTCACTGAAACACAGAAAATATTTCTGGAGAGATCAGCTTTAAAACACTGACATACAGAAGGCTTTCAAGAAAGAGCAGGAAGATTGCTGAGAGAATGCACAGTGGAGGGAAGACTGGAGGCAGGGCTGCTGCCAAGCTCTTAGTACTGGGGATTTCTGAGTTGTGTTCTGAGACTGAGGCACACTTGAATTCTGAGTAAGCCCAGAGGCCAGTCCAAATTCTTGCCTTAGCCAAGAGGCAGAAATTTTGACCCGTGGGAATTACACAACCTTATACAGTAGAAGCTGGTTGGCTGTAGAAATACCTTACACAATAACAGATCCTTAAGCCCATTTGGTTCTTCAGCTTGGTTTGTATCTTGATGGTATTAATACAGATGTCCTAAAACCATGCGTTACTCAGTGTGGTGAGATAGATGAAGTGATGTGTGAAGTAAGGCAGAAGTAGGGTGCCCAAGTCAGAAGCTCCAAGGCTTGCTGTCATTAAGAAATCATTTCCATTTAGCTCCTATCAGTTCGTTGTCACCAAATCGCAACTACACTAGGAAAAAGAAATCAGCATTGATAATTTTCATTCCCACTATTCCTACTTAATGCAGAAATTGGTTCGCTATTAAAACTAATCACCTAAAGATGACTGAGGAAATCAAGAGGTTGTCTGTATGGTGGGTTGACCCTGGCTGGATGTCAGGTGCCCCCAAAGCCACTCTATCACTGTTCTCCTCAGCTGGGCAGGGGAGAGAAAAATGTAACAAAAGGTGTCAGAAACATGACTACCCAGAAGGAAGGGAAGATAGAAAGGGTTCAGACAACCCAGCACTTCAGACCTTGTGATTAGACTGTGCCCAAATACCTGACTCCCAATAACTCCAGATATTGGGGTGAGGGGGTGTGAAATCAGGAAAAGTTTGAAAGAGTTTACAGTACTATTTCTACCTGACCAGCTGTAGCAACCTTGTCATGCTGGCTGGAGGACTCCAGTTTTTAAAGGACTCTGAAGTGCAAGAAACCACAGCAGGTCAAGACAGGATTGTACCTTCCAGGAGGAAGTGGCAATAAAAGTAAATACTTGAAGTTTTCATTGAAAAGCCTAAACAAGAACAGATTACTCTCAGCTCTTGAAAATTTGATAAGTATGTTGATAAACTCCTTTTTTTTTCTTTTTTTCTTCTCCCCCCCCTACTGGAAAGTGTTTTAAGATAAACATTTGGCCAGATCTTGAATGGTTTCCCACACACCCTCCCCACCCACCCGCCTTTCTTCCCAGATGCTTTACTGACTGCTTTAGTAAAGTTTTCCCAAGTTATTTCTTTCTATAAGAAATTCCTTCAGTTTCATGGGGAGTGGTGGTCTCTTTGAAGTAACAGATGTGATTCCCCAGATCTTCAGAGACAAGTGAAAACAGTACATCTTAACTGACATGAAAGGTCAATTACTTTTCTGTGATTAAGAGGACAAGACAGACATCCACCACTGGGCATTACTTTTTACAAATCATTTCAGTGGACATCATGTACACATCATATAAGAAGGGAAAGTAAAGGGAGATCCTCTGGAAAAAAATAGTAGAAGGAAGGAGCTGCCTTGCCTTGACTGGTCATTTCATCCTGCAGCACCCTGAGGTGAACTATTCTCTCCACTTGAGCATAAAAAGCCCTTTGCTTTGTTCACATTACATATCCACCACATCCTAGCAGTCCTGTCCTCACATCTATCCAAAATGTCATCACTGAAGTCAGCTTTGGTTCCCACCACTCCAGCATTTCTTGAATACCTAACACAGCCTTGTGTCTCATCTCTGCTCTGAAGAAATTTTCATCTTCCAGTTTTAACTGGAACCTTTCACAGTTTGAGAGACTGATCATGGAAATAAAGGATCATCACTTTCAAATTCTCCTAGAATAATTTTCTCTAGAGGTATCAATACTTTCACTGTCTTCCCTTACTGGCTAAGTTGCAGTTGAGTGATACCAGTCGGCAGCTCCATGCATATATGACATATTACATATGATGTTCCTGGCTCTGTCTATACTTGTAAACTGAGCAGCGTCAGGCCCTGTCCTAAGCACTAGAGAATGATCATCTACACTCTTCTTCTAGTAATACTTAAATTGCAGCAAGGCAGTTACCATGGCATTGTGCAAAAGTGATTTGTCGTAACCTGTCTAAAATATCTCAGATAGAGGATATTTATTTGCTGTGGAGATCTGTTTAAAATGTTGCCTCATTTTCAGTGCAACAGTGTCATAGTCTCGTTGGCAACCTACCATTTACATCGCTGAAAGGAGAAAAACACAGTAGCTATGATGAAAGTGTTGCAAACTTCCCTTTTGTTTACAAGAGCATCAGCAAAACCCCAATAGACAAGATAATTACTTTCTCAACATTGTCATTTTCATAAGATGATTAAATCCTCACAGGCAAGCATGTGGTCTTTTATAACCCCTGCCGTATGCACTCCACTTGTGGTACAAAGTTGCAGTATTACAAAGGCTAAAACACAAAAGAAAATGCACTTACAGAAGAAATGTTGGTAAGTGCAAAGGATATACTACTCATTACTGAAGTCAGATGGTACATCATTTGAATGCTTTTGAATGTTAAACCTTCTGTGTAATTGCCCATAATGTAACTGTGCATGTATATAACTGCCCATTGCAATTATACTAATGCAGTAGGTAAAAATCTTGAAAAAATTATAAAACATAACAGTCCCACCCAAAACATCCAGACCCTACTGAAGGAGAGCTAGCACAGCAGTACAGATGCATGCAGAGCAGGAGTGGATTTTTTGTGGCTTAAAGTAACATTTCCTCTGCCTATTGCCACCAACCAGCACAGGAGCATTTCCCAACTCTCTGAATTCCCACCCTGGTGTCACAGCTCTCCACATCTCCAAGCTCATACAAATCCATTCTGCTCAAGATGTGCCTATACATAACCAGTCTGCTATTACCATTTTAGTGCTCATTCTCAAATCTGTGCTGTATCGGTACAAATTCATACTAGAGATTGTGATATTAATAGGAAAAAAAAGAGGGAGTGTAGAGATAGGTACCCCACAAGAAATAGCCAGATGTTCAAATGAGATAACAAGTAGGAGAGACAGAGCAGCTTTGGCAGAAACTGCTGTAGGGAAGGGAAGGGTGGTTCCAGGAATCGGGAGTATAAATTCTGATTAGGGCTGGGCTGGTATTTCCCACTTCAACTGCCTAGTTTTTTCTTTAATGAGGAAATGGGATTTTTAGTTTTGCCTCCCCTAAAAGAAGAATTAAATGGGAACAAGGACTTGACTTCATCGGTAAGCTGACGCAAATGTCAGCATGACTCCACTCACATCTGGTCTTGCTGTAAAATTATTGTACTTACACCCTAAATTGAATATAGCTGTCAAAGCAAATATAGCACTTAATTCTTTCAAATGATAAAAGGACTCTTTTCTGAACATGCTCAGGGTGAATCTTCACTCCTTGCACTTGCACCACAGCCTAAAACACTAAGCAAAAAACAGGAGAAGGAGATCCTGAAAAACAGTCAGCGACAGACAGATAGCTTTCTGAATTTACATTGGTACAGGTGATTAGTTGTTGTGGTTTCCATTCTCTCGTACAGAAATCCTCTTACCTTAACTCTGTAGATATATGAGTGCAAACTAACCTGTCCCAGGGGATGCTTACAGGTGTTTCATATGGAAATGCCACTTACAGGACAAACACACGGCAGTGTTTCACTTTAGCAGTAGAAATTTGCCACTAGGCCCCATGCGGATTAAGAATATGAGTCAAATTAAAAAACAAAGGAGGAAGTGATACTAAAATGCAGTTAACACAAGAAGAGTCATCAGAGAAAGGAATGGGACAGAGGGAAAACACCTAAATTACAGGTGGGAGAATGGGTGTGGAAATAAGCAATACCCAGTTTAATAGAATGACTTATGAATCCCTTAGCAAGGCTCACAATTATCCATTCATGATCTGGAAAGATCATGGAGCAGATCCTCCTAGAAACTATGCTAAGGCATGTTGAAAATAGTGAGGTGATTGGTGACAACCAACATGGCTTCACTAAGGGCAAATCTGGTGGTTGTCTGATGGGGTTACAGCAGTGGTGGACAAGGGAAGGGCAACAGATTTTGTATACCTGGACCTGTGCAAAGCATTTGACATTGACCTGCATATTACCTTTGTCTCTTAAGCTGAAAAGACATGGATTTGATGGATGACCCACTCAGTGGATAAAGAATTGGAGCAGAGAAGGCTTCAGTGTGACCTTAGAGCACCTTCCAATACCTGAAGGCAGCCAACGAGAGCTGGAGAGGGATTTTCCACACAGGCATGAAGTGTAGTGATAAGAACAAGGGGGAATGGCATTAAGCTGAAAAGGAGTAGGTTTAGAATAGATATTAAGAAGAAATTCTTTACTATGAGGATAGTGAGGCACTGGAACAGGTTGCCCAGAAAAGTTGTAGACTCCTCATCCCTGGAGGTGTTCAATCACAGAATCACAGAATATGCTGAGTTGGAAGGGACCCACAAGTATCATCAAGTCCTACTCCTGGCCCTGCACAGGATCATCCCCAAGAGTCATTCCATGTGCCTGAGTATTGTCCAAATGCTTCTTGAACTCTGCCAGGCTTGATGCTGTGGCCACTGCCCTGGGGAGCCAGTTCCAGCACCCAGCCACCTTCTGGGGGAAGAACCTTTTTCTAATATCCAGCCTAAACCTCCCCTGACACAATTTTAGGTCATTCCTTCAGGTCCTGTCACTGGTCACCACAGAGAAGAGATCAGTGCCTACCCCTCTCCTCCCCTCACAAGGAAGTTGTAATTGCAACGAGGTCTCCCCTCAGTCTCCTCTTCTCCAGGATGAACAGACCAAGTGAGCTCAGCTGCCCCTCATACAGCTTCCCCTCAGGGCACTTCAACATCTTTGTTGCCCAGGTTGGATGGAGTGCTGAGTAGCCTGGTCTAGTTGAAGGTTCCCTGCCCATGGCAGGGGGATTGGAACTAGATAATCTTCAAGGTCCCTTCCAAGGCAAACTATTCTATGATTGTATCATCTAGAGTCTTTAAAATGCAGGAATTCCTTTTTATTCCGGTTGCATAAACTACAAGCTCTGCTAAATCTGATTATTTTCTGCAGGCTTTACTACAAATTGTTCATTCCAGTGACAAGACTACTTCATGTTCATCACAAAGAGTCAGTTGTTGAGTAAAATGGGCTTTGAAACACAGAGATAATGATCAGGAGCTAAAATTTATTAATAGATTTATGTGCTTTCATTCAAAATCCCCATACTTCCCAAGATCAGACAAAATATATTAGCTACGGAAACATGCCAAAAGAAGTATTTAATCTTTAAGATAAAAAGATAAAACGAGTGAGTGATTCAGTGGAAGGATGAGACAAAGGGGGAAAATCACTCCAGTCAATTAACAATGCATGCTTCTTCCTTATATCCTACAACATTCATAGAGTCATCACGCTAGAGAGGTCCTCTGAAGTTCATTAAATCATTCCTCTTCCTCAGGGAAGGCTCCATTATCCTTGCAGGTATGTGGATAACTGTACCTGCAGATAGTTAATCCGACATCACAAGTCTTTCTGTGGACATTGCACAAGCTCCCCAGCTAAGGAGCTGTACTGCTTCACTGTCCTCCTGCATCTCAAAGTTGATCCTTCTTCCTGGAATTAAATTATATTCCCTGTTTTCACATCTGGAAACATGGAGAACACAAATACAAAAGTCTGCTGCAAAGCAAGATGGAGTAATCTGAAAACTGTTACATTCTCTCTCACAACTCTTGAATCATACCTATTTTAAAGCTCCATACATAAATGAGTGTAAAAATGTGTATATACATTTTACACACTTGCTATGTATGCAGGAGAATATTTTAAAATCACATTTCATTGTGGGATCGCTTCGTGCAGACACAGTGTTTCAGAATGTAGCTAGAGTGTAGATAACAACACCTGGTGTTTATTTAAGCTATGCGGCGATTGTCTGGGGAAAAACCAAGAAAGCCAAGGGAACCGTGATAAGCTCAGGATGAGAAAGCAGAAATAATGAGATAGGCGATTAGCAGTGACAAGACACTGAGCTAACTATTAGCCAATTGTGATCTGAATAAGGACGGATGGACAGAGGCCTGCAACCAATTGCTTTGCATATAGAAACGTGTGTATGGTAGTAAAAAAGGTATATATATCAGTAGAAGTTTTGAATAAAGTTGGATTTGAATATGCATCACATTGATGTGTGAAGTTCATTCCCGCTCGTGAGGTTTATCCCCGGCATTTCATTATTTTGTTCAGATATTGAAAATCAGCAGTGTGGGGTACAGTAAATTCTTTCACTGTTTGTTTGAACTTACTTTCAGACAACTATACCAGCCACAGGAGCACAGAGTGATTCTTGGCTTGGTAACAGTATTTTGGAAAGAACATCACATAAATAGTTTTAGTTCAATGCCTGTTGAATGATTAATAGCTTAACTGAAGTAAATCATATTACTTGTGGAGTGAGAAAGTACTGAAGTACAGGTGATGTATCACATCCAGGTAATTCCTTTTTCTAACTTGCATTTCACTCACATTTAACCACTATCTGTACATTTATTTACACGTATGGATGACACAGGGTTTCCATGAGGTTAGAACATCTGATCACTCTTACCTTAAAAGTATGAACCTTAGATGTCACAAAGGATCCCAGCAGCTGCTCAGCTTCTAGGAATGGCAATTCTGGATGAATACTGATTCCTGCAGTATGGAAAATTAAGTACTGTTGCCTGAAAAAAGGTTAATGCAACCAGGCTGGCACTTGAGAAATGCCTGCTTTGGTTGCATGACCAAGTTAATTCACTCGCAATGATGTTGCATTAACATGGCAGCTTCTACTGAAACTTTGACTCTTTCCCCAGGTAGTTGTTTGAGGACATTAAATTGCTTTATCAACCTCAACACTCTAAACATGCTTCATGCCAGATCCATGTGGACAGTGAGGTAGACTGAGAACTGGCTGAATCACAGATCCCAGGGGGTTGTACTCAGCGGCATGGGCTCTATACCTGGAGGCCTGTCACCAGTAATGTCACCAGGGTTCAGTACTGAGTCCAGTACTGTTTAACTTAATGGCCAATGATTTGGATGAAGAAGGAGATGCCTCCTCAGTAAGTTCACTGATGACACACAACTAGGAGGAATGGCCAATACCCCAGAGGGCTGTGCAGATGTTCAGAAGGACCTTGAGAGGTTGGAGAGACAGAAAAACAATCTGAAATTTAACAAAGGCAAATGCAGGGTCATGGACCTGGAGGGGAATAATGCCAGGAACCAATACAGGCTGGGGGCCAACCTGCTGGAAAGCAGCTCTGTGGAGAAGGACCTGGGGGTCCTGGTGGACAAGCTATCCATGAACCAGCAGTGTGCCCTTGTGGCCAAGGAGACCAATAGTATCCTGGGGTGCATTAGGAACAGCAGGTTGAGGGAGGTGATCCTGCCCCTCTACTCAGCCCTGCTGAGGCCCATGTGGACAGCTGTGTCCAGTTCTGAGCTCCTCAGTGCAAGAGACATGGAGTTTCTAGACTGAGTCCAGCAGAGGGTTACAAAGATAATTAAGGGATCAGAGCATCTCCCTTATGAGGAAATGTTGAGGGAGCAGGGCCTGTTCAGCATCAAGAGGGGAACTCATCAGTGGCTATCAGTATCTGAAGGGAGGGTGTCCAGAGGATGGAGCCAGGCTGTTCTCAGCGGTGCCAAGCAATAAGACAGGAGGCAATGGGCAGAAACTCATGTACAGGTAGATGAGGATGCACACCTGAACACTGATGCACACCTAAACATGAGGAAGAACTTCACTGTGCAGTGACTGCACACTAGAACAGATTGCCCAGAGAGGCTGTGGAGTCTCCCTCACTAGAGCTATTCAAAAACCATCTGGACACAATCCTGTGCCATGTGCTCTAGGATGACCCTACTGGCAACTTTGGATCAGATGGCCCATGTGGTCCCTTCCAACATTACCCATTCTGTGATCTTAAGGCTCTGCTATCTCTCCCTCACCTTACTGAGCGTGTCTGTGTTGAAAGCCAGCTCTGATAATGGCATGGCCAAACACCTGGGGATCAGAGTGCAATGAGAAGAGCTGTGTGAGAAAGAGCCTTGCCAGAGTCTTGCCCACTTTGTTTGGGCATTGCATCACCCTTAGTACTCACCTAAGCTATGCTGCAGGTGTGCCCATGTCTGACCAAGGACCCCACAGATCCTGACTGCTCACTTCACTTTGGATCTGCTTTGTCCTTACAAACTTGTTTGCTCTGCTGGCTGAACCTCGCTGCTGTCACCCTAGAGGTGACTGCAGCGCTGCCCTCCAGTCAGGGAGGTCACTGCCCCTGCTGGTGTCACCCTGAGCTCCCAGACTGTCTTGCCACAGAGCTGCCCACTTTTGCTGCTCCCTGAGGCCTCAAAAAAAAGGCTTGCAAGGAATCTTTATTCCCATTTCACCAAAAAGCTCTTGGGCTTGAGTGAGTGCCAGGCATCTTGGCACAGCCCACCAAACTACAGCTCACCTGCGTTCCAGAGTTTCAGCACTGGACACCAAAGAGCCTTGCCTCACTGCCAGCAAAATGCAAACATCAAACACTTCTCCTGACCGAAAAGAGAAATGTGCAAACAACAGGCCCCTCTTTCCAATATTTAGTAGTCAGATCAAGGCTAGGAAATCCACTTTTCTGGGTACCACTGACTCTAAACAGCTGGTGGTTCATGGGAAGTAGCATGAGATTAAATAGTACATGAACTAATTTATGAATTTCAAAGTTACATACCATCTTTCTGTTTTAGAGACATGCTGGATATCCATCTGCCTGTATTAGAATGATGTGTGCTTCCTTCAGGAATACAGGCACAGTGGGGAAACACCTTTAGCACTGCAGACCTGTTTCTCATTAATTCTCTCTGGTCTTTCAAAATCAGGCTCAGCACTGAGCCAGTACAGCACAAATTCAGTTATAGCCAAGACAGACTGCACAGACCTTTGCCTCTTCTTCACCTTGCACAACTGCCCTGTTTCACCATGATCTCACACAAGCCCTCAGCAATCCCATCCATATATAAAGAAACTGCTGAGTGAAGAACTGTCCACAGGGCAGGTATTCCTGGAGAAGGGCAAGCAGACAAATTTACAATGCAATACAGTCTCCCTCATTGAAGGGGCACATCACAACTGGCCAAGTTACATATACTGTTCACAAACATTCGGGTTTTGAGTCAACTCCAACATTCTCACTAACATGCTACCTGTGATCTCAAATTTTCTAGCATTCTTCTCCATAATGGCTGGTATCTACTAGTGTACTTCTATCTCTAATTTGCCTTTTTCTAGCAAAAATTTTTATAGGTTTTAAACCACATAAGCTACTCAGACTACAATGAAGCTGTCTTCCAGTTTCCACATTTGCTTCCTGTAATACTCAAATGACAGTCACAGTCCTACTTTTCCAGGTATCTCCCTAGTACTACGCCTAGAATGTTTAAACACTGTTTAAAATGTGCCCCAACAATTTTCGATGTGAAATAAATGGCACACTAAGGGCAGTCTGAATGTGCCTTCTATCCAACAGTAAAAAGCATATTCCTTTCATCATACAGGCTTCAACTTAAATACATGATCAGTATTATTATAATACTTACATTATGAATGTAAGTGCATGAAAAGCAAAGCACTGACAAAAACATGTCAGTCAGAATAATCTCAAACCAAAAGAAATACACTTTTTAAAGCTGGAAGTTAACCACTTCAAACTCAATTCACCACTGCCCTGCAGACCAAACACATCCTTTTTTTACTGCTCTTGACGGCCCAAAGAAATCACTGCTGAAACATGAATGCTTTAAGCCATAAATGCACCTCTAGCTCTTGATCAAATGCAATGGGACTTAAGACCTACCATGAGAAGGAGCAAACTCCACCAAATTCCAGCTCTTACAGTGCCAATTCTGTCACCCAGTCCCCAACTATCCCAGTAACCATCACAAGGGAACAAGTTTCACTGTTACTCTTTCCATGTTCAGTACAGCCATGTATATGATGTGAGCACACCGGAACTCCACACAGATAATTTCTAAGAAATAATATAATGCTCCAGGGGAAAGATGTTGCACTAGTACAAACGTTAACTTGTCGTTGCACTTGGATTTCAAAGGCTTGGATGTCAAAAGACAAGATTCAAAAAAGAGGGACATACTCTGAAGCAACCACAACCTATACAGGCTTTTAAAAAGCAATAAAAAGATTCCTTTAGGATCAATGGTAAAAATTAATGTATTTGTTTAAGTAGTTACCTACTTATGTAAACCATGGGTTTGCAAAATAAAAACTTACTGAGAAATTCTGTACTCTGGTTGGCAACAAGCATTCTTTTGGGGATGAAAAAGATGACACAGAAAAGAATCAATCATTTCCTTACGGTTTAGTTTTTTAAGTTATTTAACTAAACAAAATCTCTTTTGAAGAAGGGGAGCCTACTGGCATGACCTTAATGTGCTTTTTATGTGAACACATACCACTTGAGGCATGGCTGCTTACCAAGAACTACAGAATCCTTAGGGCCAGGTTTAACAGCAGTAAAGGCAGTATCCACAAAATCTAAGTTAATAAGACTATCCTTTTGAGATTCCCCTTTGTACGCTGGCGTGGCAAGAGAGGTTTCCTTATAGAGTGACTCAGAGGAACCTAAATCAGGCATTCTTAATTGCCCTCCTGACAACCATTTGTACCATTTGCTACTAAGGCAACCCAAGAATATAAAGCCAAAGCCAGTTTTTGAAAAACAGAATTGTGTGTCATCCTTCAAAAACCAGAAAAACTTGTTGTCCTCTTGTAAAGATAAGTTTTTAGACAAAATAACTTACCCTTGATTTTCTCTCTATGCAGTTGCAAGTGAAGATTTAAGAAACCAAAATACACAGTTCTTAAGTTAAATAAAAGACAGGCAGCCTCATTGCATACATAAATTCTTATATAAAAAACATCCAGGGTTACACAATAACCAGTTGCTGGTGATTTCTGAACACATACAGTTCACATGGGACCATATTCATAATGTCCTTTGGTCAGTACTTTTAGTTTCATAAACCTTTCAATAATTAACACAGGGCTTACGAAGTTCTGGTTTTATGTTCATCAGTAAATCAAAATACAAATTCATTGGTACTCTAAGTTTTTTTAAAAAATAACATGAAGTAAATCAATGAAACAGTCGTCCTCGTCCACGTTTGCTCTTGAGATGACTAGCAGGACGCCTAAGAGTTTTCCTCTCTTGACGATGTTGTTTCTCAGCTTCCTGCTGTTTCCTTTGCTGCTCTGACTGGAATATTAAAACAAAAATAGACTCAGGTTGTTGTAAATTTACATATCACCTCGTTGTTCCAGTATCAATATATCAAGTCACAACCCCACTAGGGAAATAGGGAAATGTCACCATAAATTGCCCCATGCTATCCTGTCTCTTACCATACCTGTTAATTCTGCATATTGCTAGGCATTATAATTCCAAGCTTTTCACAGCAGATGTTTAACACAAAGATATCAAAAGACACTGAATAATGTATTTCAGATAAAAAACAATGTTTAACAATGTGCTCCAGAATTTACATTTAATTCCCTCAAGAAGGTAGATCCCAGTTTGAGGCTACTTAGTATCTACTTTGGTTAACTAGTCTTTCCACATCCAATATTTGCACAAATTGAATTTAAAAAGACAGAATAATTAGTTAAATTTGCTGAAGCATACAGGTATTTTAAAATGTATTCTTAGGAATTCTTGAAGGTGTTTTATATGCTGTACACAATTCTAGAAAGACTTTCCAAATTTAAATAATTTTTAATCTCTGCTCTTGTGGCACATGCTCTATTAATGCTTCTCTCCTTCCTCAAAAACACCCTGAAAGCATTTAATTCATATACCACATAAGCTACTATTTTCTTGGAAGCCTAANAATGCTTCTCTCCTTCCTCAAAAACACCCTGAAAGCATTTAATTCATATACCACATAAGCTACTATTTTCTTGGAAGACTAAGGCTTCTCTTTAAATTAAGCATTGAACTGGAACTAGCCAAGCTTAGGCAACTGTCCATGCTAAAAAGTACTCCAGTAAATCCACTGTTGATGCATTATTTTTCTTTCAATCAGATCTTCAATAGTCTTTTTGATTCAAATGAGCACAGTGTACATATTTCAATAAAACAATGCCAGTTAAAAGTCAGGAAAAGAAACCCCATATATGCTAGCAGCACCATAATTAAAAAAAAAAATCCTCAAAGCTGGATCTTATCTGATGGAACGAAGTAAAAATGGCATTTTGAACCACTGCTGTGTCTGTCTTCTTCCACCTTACTCCCAGATCTTCACAAAACTGTGCACTTCTGCCTGCAAGAAGCCTCGTGGCTTTGCACTTAATAAGTTAAAGCTACTGTAAAAAACAGACTGTGCTTTCAAAGCCCTGCAAAACCATTTAATTAGCTGCAGGACACTATCAGTTACAGAGTTGGTAAAATCCCCAGAATGGTTACCCTACATGGCACTGCAGAGGAATTTGTGCCTTGACTCTGCAGTCAACACATTTTAAATTCCAGAAATACAGGAATCAAAAACAGATGAAAAAGGACATCTGCAAACAGATAATAATCAAATAAAATAAGTAAGATAGAAACAGTCAGTAAATTTGATTTTTTTGTTTTCCAGGCACACCAATGTGACAACGAAATAACTACTTAGCCATTCTTGTGACAGCAGTTTTACCAGTGAGAATAATAGTTGGCCACTGGTAAGATGAAATGTATTATAGCAAAGAGGCTTACCTGAGGAAAACCAATTTTAACTGAAGTAAATTTTGTCAGCTCAAGTATATCAATATGATGGTTTTCAGATTTTAATGTGTCCTTTCCTCAGTTCTAAAATAATTTTCTATTAAAAAACCCCCTAAGTGTTCTACAGCAGTAGCAGATGCACATGTGCATTGAACTCTCCCCACACTATAAAACAATAACCTGTCTGCAATCTACAAAATCCTTTAGGCTGGGAAATCAGAAGCTTTGGTAAAGGTAGATGGGTAGCAGTCAACTACACACTTCAAATGGAATTTGACAGCTAGAACAGGATCAGGACCCATTCCTGCGATCTGTGTTATACAAGTTCAACAACAAAGGCAGTTGGGAGCTCTTATTTTGTCATGCCAAGAAGTAGCAACACCTCAACTAACAGAAAGTCGGTCACCTACAGCATCCTGCTTGGACCTGCAGACCGAGATCTGACCAGTCTTGGCACAGAAGTCAGGCAAGGTCACAAGCTTCTGGTGGTATGTCTGCAAATGAACTACTAAAAGATGCAAGCCCTTCTTTGCCACCAGAACATAAGATTTTATGAGTGTTGCCCGAGTTATAAGGGATAAACACAGAAAGTACTACCGGAGGCTTTCATTCTCTTGGCAAGAACCTGGAGAGCTGGCAGCTTATAAAGAAAGAAAGAGGGACATTTGCTTGACGGTTTTAAGGTTCCTGTTCTTTCATGCAAAAACTAAAGTTACTTGTGTATGATCTTTAAAATTATATATATATATAGCTCACCTTCTTTAATTTGAATGTTGCCTGTTTGCTGCCTACTGTGGTATCAGACACATTGAGTGTGCCAAGTTTTTCTTCAAGCTTTAAGCGATCTTCCAGAGTTTTCCTGCAGATAAAAATTAGTATTAGTCCCTGTATTTGACATCTTTTTACTATAATAAAGGGTGATTATGCAGTCAAAACTAATCTCAATTTCTCTGAAACTAAAATGCCATAACTCTAATAAAATAAACATTCAGGAAAACAGAAAAGACAAACTCTAATCATTCCCTCCAGATACTGCTTTCAGTAGAAACACTTTTAAAATTTATGTAAATTTCATTGTTTTTGCTGCTAAAAAAGCTACACACACTAGTTGAGAAAGAAACCACACCCTTCTATTGCAATAGTTTTCTATGAAATGTCAGAAAAAATTTAGGATATTAAACTGTGGTAATAGACGTGTACAAATAAAAAAGGTAAGGCTTGATATATACAGTTTCCTTGAAATCTTGTAATTTCTGAATTGGAAACACTTTTGAGGGAAGGAAGTAATCTTGACTATATATCAGAATGAATTCATGACCAAATGAATCACTTCACTGATAGAGACAAAATACCTAATCCAAATACAAATGACTGCTTGGACACTGCGCTCACAACAGTCTAAGCAGTTTTCTGAACAAGAGAACAGTATAAACAAGTGAATGTGATAAGTATGAGACCTTGGCCCCAGGAGGAGCTCCACAGGAGCACATGCCTTCAAGTAAGAGTGCCTATCACCAAATTTTGTAAGCAAGTTGGCACAGAGCCTCTCCCTTGGGCACCAAAGTCTAGCATTTCTGTGGAGAAGAAGGTAGCTCTTGTGGCTGGAACTCTTTTCAGCCCTTCTCCCCTGGAAGGTAATGCCCCTGTGAAGGCAAGACACGTGGACAGGCCCCAGCTGCTCCAGGTTGTGAGCTGACACTTAATATCATGATTACTGACTTGAGTTAGGTTGGGTTGTGAACAGGAAGAGCTGAGGCAGTGGAAATACACCTTGTTCCCCCATAGCCTCAAGCTCAGGGGTGAGGCAGGCAGGCAGGGATGTTGCTGGCTTCATCCAGCCTCCCTAAAGACACCTGTGAGTCCTAACATGGCTCATCCTTCTCCTAGAATGTAGGTTCCACAAGTAAGTAGCACCACCTGAGAATATAACATGGCTTACAGGATCAAACTCACTCTGCATGTGCTTAGAAAACATTCTCCTAACTGTAAGCAAGAATAGTTTCTGCAGTTCAAGAGGCTATTAGTGCCGCATTAGCTCTTTCTGAAGAGGGTCAAGAGACATTTTTTTTACAAGTTTTAAAGTGGAAAGTAAATAATCATAAAAATACAGATGATTAGCAGCCACCAAAGTCGATGGAATTTACTGTGGATGAAGGACTCATGGACTGTGGCCTATGCATGAAGTCTCTGAGGTCCACTGAATTTTGGTTAATGAGCCATTTAATGTAACAAAGACTTTTCAGATTAACAATGAAAAATTACTGTGAAGAATTACTTTATTTCTCATGACTAGGTACTTTGATTGTATTTTTTTTTGTAGTATATTTTTCTTTGAGTACACGTAAGAACTTGTTCCATGTGTGCGAATCGGAAAGACAAGCTAAGCCTTAGAGCCAACTGTGGCAGAAGATCAGTCACCAACACTGTGGTGGGATTTCTACATTCAAGTGAAGTCCCATTTTTCTCGCCTTTGAAAGTGAACTGGAGAAATATGGCTACTACCCAGCAATTATTTAGCATGACTGCCTAGATACTGCTTCAGTCAGGAGAAAAATTAAAATGAGGAGATAATAGCAAAATGCTGTGGGGTTGCAACTTTACTGAATAAATACAGGTATGACTTAATTTATCTGAAAATGTGCAGACCTCAGGTGACAGTGAATTGCATACACTGATACACAAACACAACAACTGGGTTGGTTGGTGTTTGTTTGGTTTTTTGTTTTTTTTTACATCTTCCTCAACAAATTAATTCAAGGGATACATTTACAGTGTTACTAGAAGCAAATTCCCCTGCTCTATTGTTAAAAACAAGCAAAAAAAATACTCAGGCACTTCTTTTTCCTCATTATAAAGAGAACAGCTCTTCAGGACCTGGCAGAATGTCAACTATGGTTTTGTTGGCTTTCTGGCCACCTCTGAAGACATATACATGGGACTGTCACACTTTCTATAAAGTATGACTACTGTAGTTTTTAATTTTTACATGCTTTGACTTCAATAACATACTTTTTAAAGCAACATCAAGTAAATCAAAAGACCTCTTAGCACACTGATAAAAATCCTTTCCTTTTACAGATTCCTTTTAAGTCATTAGGTAAGAAACATGCCATAAGCAAAGGATCTGCAGGTTTTCTTAAGTGTAAAAGTGCAAAAGAAGAAAACTAAATGTAGATGGAATTGAGACAAGGTGGTTTTTACAACTGTGAGTAAATTTTGCAGCTTTCCTGCACAGAGAAGTGCGTAGACTGTTGGTCTAGGAAGAAATTTATAGTACACACCACTGCTTTAGAAGTTGGGCTTGGAGCCGTGCTGAGTCAGGAACATGTCAAAAGAAACACCCAGTTTTATATAAGTCATAAACTGTTTCCTCAGGTAGAACATTATACGATTAGAGAAATAAAGAACACCTAGCCATTAAATGCATAGTGAAGGTATTAAGGTACTTAATTATACTGGTCACAGACCGTCATTCCATAACTTGGATATATCAAATCAAAGACAAACATGCCAGCCTCACCAGATTGTACATGCCACTAGAGTCTTTCCAATTTTTCAGTATGTTACTTGAATTAATTACTTCTATGCTGCTACTTATCACTGAATAAGGCCAGCAGAAAACATTTATTTTCTTCATAAAATTCTAATATGTAAAAATGCTTATTAATAAAAAATGTTAGCTCACAACACATGCTAAATCATTATGATTACAGATTTGTATCAGTTATATAAGAAACAGATACCAGCTGTTAATTTTTAAATTTCTTCTAAGAATTTGAAGAATACTAAACTTCATACTAAGAACAATGCTTGGATGAGCACAAACGGAATCAGTGAGTATAGGGCTAATTGTTTAGACAAAGACGAAAAAAACTCATAGATGACAATTCAATGACAGTGACTCAGAAAACAAAGGATGTGATGCTAACACATGCAATTTTTTTTTGGTCATCCTCTTCTGTCCTCAAATTCCTCTCCTTTTTCTTACATTTTACATTATATCTCATCCATGCACCTACCACACAGAGGGTATATCTATTAGCAGCCAATCTTAAGACAGATTCTCTTTCCTTTAAAAGCAGTCTTTTCAAAGTCTTTCTACGGTTTATGTTATCACTGATATTCCACCATCTACTGGACAGGTCTGTGGTACTTGCTTTTGTTTTTCCTGGTCTGAAGCAATCATTTATCTCCCATAAAACCAGATGAAAGAGTTTACTTTGTCACACTGTACTAATTTTTTCTCAGTGTTTCTCTTCCTTCGGCCTGTCTTGGCTTATTTACTTAACTTTCCCCACCCTTGTTCACATTTAAGCCTTGCATGTTTGGAAGAAAATGAAATCTTAGTGCTTCAAAGTGAGCATCCTTGAGAATTTTCTTTAGACCTCAGCAGCTAAATTTGTGCAGAAGAACAGTATGTGAGTAGGCTGCAGCCACACAGCCCTTCAACAACTGAGAATACAGTGCCATTTGACCATTGTCTCAGATTCCTTCCAAGTTATAGCTAACATGACTGTAAAACCTAATTACAATGTAAAAAATATTCTTACCCTACAATACTTTGTCAGAATGTCCAGAGTGGATTTTCTCCTGAGAAAGGAGAAAAACTGACAAAATTAAAATGTTGCTTCATCCTCTGGAACAAGAGGAAAAAGAAAAATAATCAAAAAAAAGTTAATGGAAAAATCTAAGAAAGAGTCCAGAATAAGTGGATATATTCAATAAAAAGAATGAAGAATTCCTACATGATAAAAAACAGCTAAAGAAAACACTGGAATCAGTTCTGCAAGACTTCTATTAAGCCCATTTTATAAAAACTATTACTTTTACTTGAAGGGGTCTTACAGGTAGAACACAGAAAGCACTGACTACCTGACTACCATAGGAACATAATTTCCCTAATATTAAAAAGTCCATTTTACATGATAATTCTAGTGAAAACTTGCCCATTTAAGGGACAGGCTGAACTTGGATCAAATATTTATGTGTCTTCAAAAAACTTCCATCATGAAACAACTAGTTTGTAGTGTCAGTCATCAGTGACATAAAGAAAGAGCTCCATTATATATTTCACTTTCTTTTGTGTCATTTCATCCTAAGTAAAAACATAGTGATTATTATGAGATCCATCTAGCCCAACAACCTGTTTCCAACATTAGTCAATACTCTGCGCTCTGCATCCACTGTATTGCAAGAACTTTAGAGCTATGTCTTGAAAGGTTTTAATAGCCTCGTCTGTGCTCCAAACAATAAAAGGCTATTAAATCTCATCTTCTGAAGGGCTCAACTCACCTCTGAAGAAAGTAAATCAATAAGATTTGCAGGCATTGAGCACCTTAAAGCCAAATCCTTTAGTTTGAAGTGCTCTTTCTGTAGTTTGACATGCTCTTTATACAGTACCCATTACTTCAGTTGATCATCAATTTAAGGAATAAAAAAACCAACAGAAATAAACCCCTAAGCAAACCCCCTCCAAGTCTATTGTTTTTTATTGCAAAAATAAAAACAGAATTAGTAACTTCTGACAATGAGGGCAGCGTAGATTTTTGAAAATTTCTGGATGCCATAGAAATACCCAGACAAAATGATTTTTCTTTTACTACCTTGATCCTAACCTCCAAAAGTGATTACTGATGCAGCACTCTACATCCTTTTAGAGGGTCAGATGAAAAACATCCAGACTGTCAACCTCATACTGACACTGGTGGAGAAATATAACCAGTCTCACAAAACATCAGTGTTGTTTACCTGTGAAAGCAGCACTTCACAACACTGAGTAATAGATTTCCCCCGATCTGACTCAAAATATTAATCTCTTACTCATCTCATTTGTGTTGCCTCTCTGCCCTACTTTTAACAGTGTATTTGTTTAACTACAAAACAAAGCTTTCAACAACTATGTCACTTCAGGTTATATCCCTGAATCACCAGATGTGGCTTTACTAGCAAGTGCTTTCAAGCCAAAATGTCACTGGCCTGCACTGTAGGGAAATACCTCAGAATCATCCACCCCCAGCTATTAGAATAGGAACATTAGTCTTACTTCATTAACTTTTGTTTTTTGGCAGAGTCTTTGAAGCTTCTGAATTCCTCTCCTTCTTTAATCTCAAAAAACTGAGGTTTCAGTAATGTTTGCTGGTCCTCCTTGAACCTTTCCTGCCGCTTTAGTTTTTCCTCTTGGCGTAAAAGCTTGCGCTGTTTCCTGACCTCTTCAACCCAGCCTTTTTCATCATCTGAACTCTCAGAGCTTTCTGCATCACTTGCTTTTCCTTCTGGTTCTTCCTCCTCTTCCTGCAGACAAAAATAGTATAAAATAAGAAATCATCAACTAATTTTCTTTTCAAACCATTCCTGCAATTAAGAGTACGTGACAGCTTTTACATACAGTTGAAGAGAACTAAAAGCAGTAACAGCAAATGAAACCAAAAATATATTACAAGGTTGTTATTATCTACTTATATTTTTCAACCTATATCGATGCAGACACAATATTGTTCACATCTAAAAACTAGATTAAAATTATAAACGACACTTAATTACTGGAGCTGATAAGACATTCTTGCATTGCCTCCATCTTTCCGGGGTGAAAAGTCTGAATGCTTGAAACAAGGGAAAAAAACCTTTGGAATGTTCTTAATCCGCATGAAAAATATCATACCTGTCCTTGTGCTTCCAGTTCCTCTAAGATCTTTAGCTTCCTCTTTCTTTTCTCACTTATTTTAGAAACAAGTGGGTTAAGTAGCCTAAATTCTTCACTCTGCTCATCCACCTGGAAATCTGGATTCTCAAACATGACCTTAAAACGATCATCTTTGAGAAGGCTGGGCAGATTCTGGAAAAGAAACAAAGCATGAGCAAGTTAGACAATTCTGAAACAGACATTAATAAAAATAAGTAACACTTCTTTTAATTAAACAAAATTCAAAATCAGCTTATGAAATGCCAGGTGTTTTATTCTTCCAGGTGAAATAAAAGTAAAAATCTATGCTTATAGTACTTTTACAAAGATCAGTCAAAGCTACCTGTAAGCAAGAGGAATTTTAATGCACACTACAATCCCTTAAATACACAACTACTAATATTTCTGAATTAATGTTTCTTATACGTTCAGCCAGCTAGTCTGGAGACATGTTGTTATCTATTGACTAATCAGCAGTACCTCCAAGGCAAATATGTTGCCTGACAGGGGTGATTCTACAACATGTAGAACAAATTATCAGGGTAAATGTCTTTATGCAACAGTATTATTGTTTTACTGTAAATACTTAGGAGGAAGAGTTCCTATATATATTATAACACTTTTTCTTCGCTACCTTCACATACAGAATGGAAAAGGCAGTTTTATTCATGTCAAAGTAAAATGAACTCAATGTAAATTTTGCTAATGATGAATTAGGAATAGTTCAAGCTACAAATTCAACTTAGGTGAAGACCAATTGTTATCATTTTAATGTAACTACATTCATAGCTTTTTATTATAAAAAGCTGATCTTTTAACATTGGCAAACTTATATCAGCATGTTAATTCCGCTGCAGCATTAAATTTTCATTGTCACTTCAGAAAGGGAGGGTGGGACAAAGAATACAGAAAACAGCAAGTGTAAATTTCAAACACAAACTAGTGCAAGTGTGTGACTTGCAGTCACACAGGCAAAAATTCAATCCCAAAGCCTAAAATAAATTGCTTGACGTAGCACTCTAATTCCATTTCAGGAAAATAACCAGAACTTGCATTTTTATGTATACTCTTTTTAGTCCACTTAACACAAACTCTGTACTCTGAGACAAATCAGTCCCCATTTTATGAACTCTCATTTTCATTGTGACATTTGCTTAAGTCTGCGCTTCAGTTTCACCTCCACCTACTTTTTCAGTAGTTCATGCTTCCTATAAACCCTAACACACAAGATTTCATTAGATGCCACATGCAGCTAATGCCTGCCTTTCTCAAATGCTACATTCCTGTGAGAATGAACACCTACGAAGTGCGACCTGTAAAAAGCCTGCCCTCCCATCTGATATTAAACATTAACTCATTTCTTCCATTAAACTTCTCTTAAGACAGAAATGGATTATTTTTAGTATCAGGAAGAATTCCTGTTGCATAAGAGCAAAACATTCCAGCTAATCTATAAAATATAGTTAACTGTATACACAGATAAAGGCAACTGTATCTATAGATTCATAGATAACATCTATCCTGTCACGGTCACCACCAAAATATCAAGAAATGTAAACAACAGGTCTTGTTTGAACAGCCTTGGTATTGACTCTGCATTAACCAGCTTCTGGAGTCCTACAAAGCCCGTATCATCTTCACAGGGAGTATTTCATCATTTTTAGCTTTAACCTACTACATGGTACTTTTTTGTGCTGCAGCTACAGTGAAGTCTACCTTAAAGCCACCTACCAGAGTAAGCTATTTGTGAGAAACAGAACCAATGGAACTTTCAATCTGTTTGGCTAAACAACAGCAACAATAAAAAAAGAAAAAAACAAACCTGTAAGCATTGCTATTTCTATGCTCCAGGTTAGGAGAAGACTCTAAAGGAACACCTCACCTTCTGTTTCCTTTTTCTAGTAATCTGTTGTTCTTCTCCTTCTTCTTCAATCAGTTTGAGTGCAAGTTCTTTATTGACTTTTGGAAGTTTCTAAAAAGAGGAAAGCAATTATTCAATAAATTAGTCTTTTACACATGCAACCTACGTGCTTTTTACATGGTAAGTGTGGTGAAGAGAGAATTCTTATTTATTCTTACAGCTCTTGCTGAAAAGCTCCTTGACTGATTCCGAATATTTCTAGGTAAAGCAACAGCACTCAGAGAATATTTAAGTAGAACTTGTGTATCATTCTTAACTTGAAATGCATGAGCTTTAGTACTTTAAAAGCAATTCTTTCTCTTTGTAGGTTGAACAAATTCAATCTAGAAAGCTACTAGCTACAAACACAATACAATTTTCATGTATCTCTTTCCAGAGTATCACATTTTAATGGCTTACGTAATTTAGTTTAATGACAGAAGTAGAAACTGCAAGTTGTACTACTGGGTTAACTGCTCAAGTGGCAAATGTGATAAGAGCTGCTTTTTTACCTTTTGGTATCAGTCTTTTGGAATCACATGCATGGGAATTTTATGGTTCTATTAAAAAAATTTGATAAATTGTGTCTCCAATGATAAACAGAATCACATCCTAAGTCATTACATCTCTAAGATACACTTAGGAATATATTACTCTTAATGAATAGTTTTCCCAGAAGTATACTAATTGTTTATAGGATTTACCTTTAGTTGAACTCTCTGTGCACGTGTTTCTTCTATCTTCTGCCTTATTTTCTCTCTTCTGTATTCTTCATAGGCAAAAGGGTTGGCCATCATTTTCGCCTTTGAACAAGCAGGAGAAAGTAAAAAGAAAATACCACTGGTACAGGATACAGTCGTTATTTGTAGGGGAAAAAAGCCCAACCAAAACAAAAACCACAAAGAGAAAAAAAGAAAACCCTGCCACACATATTTTATTGTTAAGAATAAAAAGTGGCAAGGATCAGCCTCACTTACCTTGTGATAAAGTCTTATGTCCATGAAAAAGCCATGCATATATGCTCTGAGCAACGTTGATCCAATGAGATGAGCAAGACCTGGGAAAAAAAGTTCCAGAGGATTTTAAAGAGCTTTCATATATAGAGAACACTTCTATTCCAAGCTAGCCACTTCACTTGCCTGATTCAAGAGAAACAGGCACTGCCAATGCAACACATCAATCCATCAGTCACATCCATCACATCAAGACTGAGCAAAACCACAGAAAAAAAAACCTCTTTGGCCTGAAAGAAATTTAAGATTCTTCAAAGAAAAATTCCAGACGATTTTTTTTTAAAGTCCATAGGTGTTTGACAATCCCTTTTTTAGTGTGATACAGAGGCATTTTTAATTAAAGAGCTTTGCCTTGGGTCAAATCCAACTCTCATAGTCAGAGGTAAATTAAGTAAACTGGAGCAAAACATTGCAATCAAAACATGTAATGGACAGAAAAAGGACTAACTACATTGGGTGAAGCATCCTTACCTTCTCTATACATGCTATATAATTTTCAGCATTCCAGTTCCTTGAAACTGCGTTTCTATTAGCCCTAGAATGAGTTGTATTTTCTGGAAATTACTACATTCAAATAGGGCAGTCTTTGGCAGGTTTTGCTGTGAGTTCCAACATTATTTTTGAGGTGCTCAAATACATTTTGAAAACTAAGCCAACTTTCATATAATGTCTGAAAGCACACAGAACAGATTCCTAGACATATTAAATCAGCAAAAGTCAATAACCACCTTGGGGAAAAAAAAATCTGAGAAGTATCTGGAGTTGCACTGGTTGGGAATAAAAGAACTTAGGGTCATCGGTCTGGAATACTAATAATCAGGAAGACTAGAGGAAACTACTGCCAGTGAATTTCTAACAGTGCTCATACCTCACATTAGAATTACAAAACTTACATGTGTAAATGATCAAAAACAGATCAAAGAAGTCAGCTAAAGAGCATATTCAACTGTTTTACCTAAATTTTCAAGGTCTCTTCTGGTAACGAATTTGTAATCATCATAAACCGTGCTCTCTGGATTCTCTTCCAGTTCTTCAGTCAAGTTGTCCAAGAAGGAGCACCATTTTGGGGCAGGTCCTAAAACCTGTGGGTATTACGGAAAGTTGTAACATCACATATTATTACAGAAAAAGCAAGTTACACTCTTGGCTACTGTGCTGTAACGGAACAATAAATTAATCCCACTGCAGACCTTCAGAGCAGCAGGTAGAGAACACAATTAAACCTATTGCTTACATTACCAGTAAGGAGCACTATACATTATGCAAGTATTATTTTAATTCAGGTCATTTAAGTCTTATTTTAATTCAGTTCATTTGAGACCATCTAGTCTAGAGGTTTCAAGTTTAACTGTTTCAAGTGGTCCAGTCTGATTAATTAATTAAAAGCTCAGAGCCAAACATTTTAGATAAAATTACAAACTAATGTCACTAGATAGCAACTAATCTGTAAAGTGCTGTTGGATCTTCAAGCTGTTAGGTTCACTATGCAATTATGTTAAATTCTCTTCTGCTCTATTTATTTTAATTAAAACATCACAGGTATATTTCATGTATTTTTACTCTAGGATAAACCCAGACTGTATAAACAGATAATGGGAAATATTGAAAAAACTTGCATATTTCCACCATGAGGCAAAGGATTTATCTGCAGAATATCATGTAGCACTGTTAATGTATTTTTCCATATAAGCTTCCTCCAATTTCCCAAGTTAACAAATCAGTTCCCTTTACTTTTCCCTCCTGCTGTTCTGACTGAAATTCCTCTCTATCCTGACGCATGCAGCCACTCTCAACTGTTCCAGCTCTATTATTTTAGTAGGTGAGTTAGCTGAATGGAAAAATCCAACACTACATTTTTCTCTCCAGAAGCAAATCAGTGGATGTTTTAGAATGTTAAGTAACCAGTTAACTCCTATAGTGGGACTATTAATGATATTTCTGATTTGTTTGCTAAAAATTCACATTAAAAACTCTGCAGTCTATATGACCACAGAAATGGTTGTGATTTAACAACATTTTAAGGTCCTATTCANAATACGATTTATCTTCCTAAGATTTCAGCCCCAGCTGAGAACCATTACAAGCCAAATGAAAAATTGCACTTTTACAGTGCTGCATATTTCATTTCAATTACTAAGAGCTTTCAAGGAAATACCCACGATGTCACTACCAGGAAAGACTTTACCTACTTAATTAACCAAATCCCCATGTCTGCTCCAGGAATAAATTATATATAACATTCAAATTGATTTCTTGCCAGCATTACAGAAGCTTTTGTCTCCATCTTGTCTCCATCCATTTTAATTTTTGATTTCCCCCAAACCCACTTCTTTAAATGCCAAGCTTTCACATGAATAAGAAAGCAATCTAGATCTATCACCTGACTTCATGCCACTCAAGAATCTGTTATCTGTCCTTCATTACCAGACCATCAAAGCATGACTGGGATGGAGGAACCTTCTCTTAACTTTACTTATAGTTTTGGTTTGAATAAAGCTGTTTGTCCTTCTTATAAAAAACCCAACCAAACAAAACCACTGAAGAAAACAAAAAACAAACAACCCCCCCCCCAAACAAACAAAAAACCACGAAAACCCACAAAACAATCAAAACCCCAAATTGCTTACTAAACAAAACTTCTCTTTTAATAACATTTAAGTACAAATTTCCCCGTTGAAGATTATTACAGATTAAGGAATTCTCAACTCATATCCAGTCCCACTTAATAAAAAGTTCCCCTTCATTCCATCTTGCTGACACATCACGTGAAGATCTTTACTATTCCAATAAACCTTTTCTTCACTTCCACATCTATGACACCATCGGCTCAAGCCTTACAAAGCTCATGTTACTCATCAGAACTCAGGCCACTGCAACCAGTCAGGGTAATCCCCCAAAGGGATCTTGATTGGTGTAAATCCTTGAATGAGTTAACTAAAGCAGAAGTCTCACAAATGATGGAAAAGAGTTTATCTGCTCTTCAGTTTAGCTCCACTCACTGTTCCAAGTATTCATATACTCAAAACCTAATATTGAGAGTAAAATCTTTCATGTGATGTAATCTGTGCCATGAAACACAAAGCCAAAAACCTGATTATTCATTATAATCTGTGGAGCGAGTTGGATGATCAGATCACAGAAAACAACGTGAGGGAAATGAGATAATTAACGGAAAAAAACAATGGCAGAATACCAGGAAAAAATAGAAAGTCCAACCATTATTCAGATTTCACATGTAAACTGACAGAAAGGAAACCCTACAGAGATGTCTGTGCATCTTTTATTGCCTTATTTCCCCCACTGAAACCACTTGTCTACCTGTTCTAGGACACCTTAGGAGCTTTGCTTTATCCATTAAAACAACATTTTTTAAAGCTTAGGAAGAAATTTAAAAATAGAAAAAGCAAACAATACCCAGCCACAATGACAAAACCATAAACAAGAAATGCTCTTCTTCTGAAACAGTAATTCTTCGCAGAATTTAACTGCTAGTGCATATTGACTGCAGAGTTTAATGTTCCACTGTCTTAGGATGATATTAAGAGCACTCTAAAATGGCAGGCTCCATTATTCCTGTGCCCAGGTACAAATACAACAATTGGGAGGGTTGGTCTGCACTGGGCCTCCAAGGACAAGGTGAGGTAAGCCAAACTGTCCTGTCCTCCCCCAGATCATGAGTTTCCAGGCAGCAGCACAGGTGGAATCCCTTGGAGCTCCTGTCACCACCTCAGCCTGGCGTGCAGTCCCTGTTAAAACCACAAAACAGCCGCAAAGCTGTGGAGTTTGGGTAGGTTAAGCAATATGCTTGCCAATCTACCATATCTAAGGGAGAAAAATGCACTGGAATTCACAGCAAGAATAGGAAAATGTTATTGCAGTAGGCAATTGCATACAACTAAAGTGACAGATCTGATTTCTACAATATTTATGAAACACCAAATAGGTTTTCTCCACAAGTTTTAGCAAAGTTGCACATAGCTAATAGGAAAATCAGTATTACCTGAGTGCACATCTACACTCAGCTTTTATTCAAATACTTCTTAGGACAGGGAAACCAGACTTCACATATGTATTTACCTATAGGAGACAAAAATACTTCTTTGGAGAAGACAAATAATAAAATCTTAATTTTGCCTGTTTTGGTTTTTTAATGAAATGGCACATTATAAAGGATTTTAAACTTTTAACAGGACATATTTGCTGGGGCAAGCAAATGTGTATCTATGCATACATATTCTCATCTTCAATCGTGCCATTTACAGGAGAAAGAGATTACAGAAGGTCTAATGAGGGAGGGGGGAAAAGAAGGTGATCCCCAGGGTGTGGGCAGTGATTGAAACATGAAATTGCATTTTGAACGTAATTAGCTCCCTAATTGTATAACCAAGTTTAATTAATGCAATTACATGAATTATTAATTACTATTCATTTTAAGAGCACTGTTTTCAATGTTCTCTAATTTTAAGAATTAGACAGATCTCAGTATTTAGTAGCATCCACCTAGATGCACTGAAAAATCAAGAGAACAAAGAATGCTTTGTTGCACCTTATTAAGAGTTAACATTAATCAACTGCAATTGGTAACTCTCAAAAACCAGATGGATTATTTCTACTTTGTACACGTGAAAAGCTGCAGCTCTTCACTCTTGTTTCTATGCTTTTGACCTTCAAGCATAAGCAGTCCAACAGTTCCAGGAAGCCCAGATGAGCTCTTGTTAGAAAGGAGCCTTGGGATCACATTATCTTGTTATGTTTCTATCTACTACGTTTCCATATGCAGTGTTTCCCTTAGCAACCAATGTGCTCCAAAAAATTTATCATTTTGAATTCTGCCATTCTTTTGTAATCTGTTTTCTTCCTATGAATGCTCTACAATCAACTCCAATTATGCCCTGTTAATCTCATGAGTAATTCTACTTAATGTACTGAATAAAATTCTTTAATTCTCTGAATTAAATTGGTTTGGGGAATAAACTCCAAACAAATCTCCCATATATTTTTCATCATTCTATGCTTTCACCCACCCTACATCATACAGTGTAGATTTGGTGCTTTAACAGACACCAAGTAGCTCACTGGAATACAGGTATGACCAAGAGAGACCAAACAGCACATTCATTCTTTTTGGCATATGACTGACAACAGCATCACAGTTGGTTTTAAGCCCACATATTCATAAATTTCTCTGAACTATACAACGAATTGGCCCTTTCTCTCATCCTAACTCCAGCATATCCAGACATTTTTGGCAGATTCAGTAATCAGAGAGACTGGAGAGTTGGTTTTCCTACCTTTCACTGTGCTACGGAAGCTGCCAAATCAACTATTTGGAAGTTTTACTCCTCAGAGAGCATGTTAAAGGAAATGTTGCTTTTAAGATCTTCCCAGTGTTACACAAAAACTGCTGCAGGAACTTGCATGCATCTTCTAGGAACAAGATACTAAACCTTTCTGCCCTGATAGTTATCAGATAGTAAATACTTCTTTGTCTAATTCAAGCAGTTTGACTTTAGAGTGGTGGTTTTCTTTTTTAATCTCATATTCGCTGATCTGACAGGTATTACAGCCAGTGAACCAGTCACAGGTCAGCTCTCACTGTGAGTATTCTTGCTCAAGTAACCACCTTTTGAAGGAGACGATGGTCCTGTTGCTCACAATGTCGGGGAAAAACGCCCACAAGATAGGAACAGCAAATGATTTCTCAGCAAATAAAGTTACTCCTTAAAACTGTAAAGAAGATTACCAGAGTATCTCTTTTGCTATGGATCTTTTATTTAATCAGACTCCCTACAGATTTTAGATCTTTAGACAACTGGAGTTGAGCCTGTGAGGTCAGAAAAATAGATTGAGGCTCGACGTACAAGAACCCATTATTTTCACATGAAGTCAACTAATCAAATGAACCTCAAAAGGTAAAAGGAGAGTGGCTTCTTCAAAGCATGTGTTACAAGCATGACATGCTTCAAGCACTTTCCCAAAAATATCAGTTGGAAAGTAATCAAAAGTTCCTGAAAGTCTGTTCTTATTCTAATATAGCAGCTCCTATAGTCCTGACAAGTCCCCTTCATTTCTCTGATGGGACAGGAAAATTCCTCCACTGTCACATTGGGTGGGGTCTTGCCTCTCATGCTATTAAGTGGGTGGGAACAACAATGTTTTTATAGTACAAGCCAGACGCCAAGGAATGTTGTAGCTTAAGTATCTTTAGGTTTTGTTTAAATGACTTTACTGTACTTGATTGTAACCCATATTTGAGGGAAATTTAAGGGATGCTACAGATATAAAGTAATGGCAAATCCAGCTGTATGCCTACCTAATGTAACTTAAAAACTACTGGAAATCTAGGAATGTGTGAGCGTCTAATAACTCCCTGCTATTGCAGCTTAATTGCTCTTTGTAAACCTGGGAGGAAGACTTCTCTTTGAGTTTATACAACTACTGCCAGACAACAAAAAGGAAGGAAAAGCAACTACCTGCTGGGAATGTGCAACTCCTCCAGACAGATAATGAAGATAAGCTCAGCATAAACCAACCTCTTTACAGAGCATAATGCTAGAGAGAAGAAACTTTATAGAACTTACGAAATAATTTTGAGTAGGAAACATTTCAAATTATTTGAAAGCTTTCACATATGGGATGGTTTTATTTACCTCTCAGGCTTCTGTGATAGAAATCTTAGTCTTCGTAACTTATTATTTCTGCATAAAATAGTCATAACTCAACACATTTGATTCACTACTGAGTACAGCACAGATGACAATACAGATAACCCTCTGCTTTCAAATACAATGAAATAAAGAGTTGAAATTAGCACAGAGAAAATTCTCATGTGCTTTCTCTTTCCTGATTCAAAAGCTAAAAAAGACACTAGTTCTTATTATGTGCCGATAGACCATACCACAGTACAAAACTTCCTTTCAGCAATTACATCTTTTCATTATCTGTGACTGCTTCTCTCTTCACTGACTGAGGCTGGGGTAGCTGCAACTCTGAATTTTCAGAAATCAAGTAAAGAACAGATGGCCCAAAAGAAAGAACAAGTGCAACTTCTTTCAGATACTCAAGGCTTAAAAAAAGAGAAGCACACTCCCCCCTCAAAACTGGTTTCTCAAGACAGGAATTCAAGAACAGAGAGCCCATTACTACCAACTGCTCAAGAAGCAGGCACAACACTAAAACACATGTGAGTCTTCTATCAATGGTCAGAGCAATAACCTGATATAATTCCAGAGTTTTCCCCTGTGCCCTATGAAGAATATGATGTAAGCTGTAAGCAAGTATGGACTTCACATTCAGCATGCTGCTGTCTGTTCACAAAATAATGAAGTGCTGCCCAGCATACTAGGAAACACAACAGCACTGAGCAGGGTTCATACACCTTCATAATCTATACATGATGTTGAATTACTATATCATAAGCACCAAAAAAACATCTCAAACAAGTTTTACAGGAAGATCAAAAATTGTTTCCTGATTACTGCACATTGGTGTTTTCCTTCCAAATACATGTGACAAGTGCCTCTCAGCCAGCACATGGGAAATGGAGGATATCCTTTGTTGGGAGTAAGTCCAGCAGGTTATTTTTCAGTTTGAAAGTGTTTAGGTTAAAAATAGGAAGCTCACATTTCTGTTTGTGAAGATAAACAACTTTTTTCCTATGCTTGTAAATACTGTGAGATAGGTAATGTATCATTCACCAGACATTCTTTTTATATTGTTTGCACAATTTTCTGTGTGAGAGATGAGACTGTTCTGGATGGAAAACAGTTCTACAAGATTGATATATCAAAACTCACAATTAGCTTAAAGGCCAAAGATGTACTCAAGTGTCTTTTTATTACTGGAAAGTTTTTTATTTTGGCACTTGGCAGCCCCAAAGCACAACTGTGATACACTACTTCATAACAACCCTGCTTTCCAGTCATGTCAGTTCTCAAAATGCACAAACTAAGGATAAGACCAACATTTTCCATTCTACGTCATAACTGTCATATTTTTATTTTATGGTTTTTTCCCAAGAGATTGAAATGTTTTTCTACACTATATATTGTTTCAGGGTATAAAAAAATCTCTTAGCACAAACCAGTGTCATTGCTGCTTTGCATTTTACCTAAAAATTCTTAGGCAAGGGCTGTATTGAAGGGGATGAACGACTGCCTTCTGACAATTGTCTTCAAAAAAGCAGAGCCTCATCATACAATCTTCAAGACAACAGCTGAGGCAGTACTAATGAGAATGACCTAATACTGCCAATGAGAAGACATGAGAACATCCTAAAAGAAATTAAAATCTTGTACTCTAGTCCTAATCTGTTCCACTGGTGTCAAAGTGCCAGACACAAATACAATAAGAACTGCATCATTTGCTTGATAGCTTTTACCACACAGAAGCAAAAAGTCAGTTGAGAAGATCTCATTGTAACTTTCACAGCACCCACGAGCCATTGGAACAGCAGCTGACTATACAGAACATTGGTACAGGGCATAAGTACAAGAGGTGGAAAGGTGTTCCTCAGCTTGTATTACTACCATATAAGGACCCAAGAGAGAATCAGTAGATCCCAAAATAATGAAAGGATGAGAACATAAGTCTTAGAGTGATAAAACTGTTCTAAAAGGCTGTGACCACAAGGGTAGGTAAGTGTGAAGAGTACAACACATGAGAAACTTCCCACATCTTTAAAGTGGAAAATGACAGACTGCAAAAATTGGTATCTGATGGTCATAACCTCTTGTACAGAACCACTGAGAGCACTCTAACACCAGAATGACAGAAAATACTAATCTACTTCAGATAAATGCTTTTTCTCTCTATAAGTGAACTGCAACAACTCTGGTCAATTCAGACACAAGTAGATTTAGAAGCAGCTAACCCAGATGCCTACAATTGAACCAAAGCGTGTTCATCCTTAATTTGCACTCCAGAACTATTCCAAACTACTATGAAGAAAGAAGCAAAGGGGATGAACTAAGGTATTAAAAAACTGCCTTTACTTATATTTCCTTTAGTACAAGTTCCCTCTACAGATTTGTTTCATCAAATATCCAGTGCATTAAATGCAAACATATAAGCTGGTAGGATTTCTTGCCTTAATCTGTGATTATGTTATTTCAGGGTTCAACTACTAAGGAAAAATTAGTTTCTCTAAGTTTTCTAAAACTTTTTTTGCTAAAGCTAAGGAAAAGAAATCTTTATTTTTTTTTAAGAGTAAGTATTTTTGAGGCATATTCAAAACAAAAAGTTGATGATAAAGAGTCACTAAACCAGGTTAGAAGAGTACCAGGGGAAAAAAAAGGGAAAACAAAATTAAGTGAAACCACGTATGAAAGGAAAGAAGCATCAGGAATAGCTGGTTTAGCTGAAAAGCCACTCAATTTGAAGAGGACAAAATTACTAAATATTTCTAGCAATAAAGAGATCCATATATCCAAAGTGGGTATTGTATTACAAACCAGACCCCTTACACTCTTGGAAAGACTCAATCACTGAGTGGGTAAGAAATACTTGCTCTTGAAACATTTCCAGTTTATAACTCCAACAGCCCTGAACTAGGAGAGTGCTAGGATATCAAATGATTTTCCAAAACCACCTGAAAATAAGCCAGAGATGCTCCAGGATTTATTTTTTCTTAAAGAGCTTAATATCTTCACTACACCAAAAGTACATTGCTTCTAGCCTCAACAGGGAGTGTTCTGCCAAGACTGCAAAAAAGCAAAAAAAAATAATCCAGTACACAGAATATTACACTCAATTAATTACATGCTTAATTGCTCTCTTCTTTTAGCAGCCTAATGAATAGAGCAAGTTTCAGTTTCAGAATGTAGTCCAAAGTTTCAAGTCCAATAAAGGAGACAAGACTGATTTGCAATGTCTGTGCTAAGATCAGACATGTTCATGTAACCAGTAGTAAACATTCAGAGTAACGCCTTTGCCCCTTACTTTCCACACAGAGCATCCAGGAGCTGACATGCAGGGGGGTTTCTCAACAGCCTGAAAAGAGAATATTATATGTCATGGAACCTGACAGCCCTAATGAAACTCAAACAGAATCTGACTCATCTTAGATCCCAGGCCAGTGGACCACCATGGGTCAGTGGAACTTCTGCCTCTCTTCACTTCTTTGGCCAGGACCAGGTTGCACTATTGACTCAACTTATGTTTCTGAGTCAGTAGTCTAAAACCTATCCCAAGGCACACACAACTTTCATTTCAACCTTCCTGAGGCACACATCAAAGTGATGTACCAGGAAGCCAGCTGGCAAGAAGTGGGCTCCAAATGTTTGCATAAACTGCAAGTTAGCTATTAAGCTATTGGCAAAGAGCCCAATTCCAGTCAGAGGCACTTGCCCTCATTAAAGCCCAAAAAATAAAACAAAACAAAGTCTCTAAGCTAAGCCACTCAAGTTGTTACCTATGTTAAACAAACACTTCATTTTAACGGTCAGATTCAATTTGGCTTTTGCTCACATGCTGCACTGTGTACCTATGTAAGGTATCTTCCTGCCATTTAAAAAGCCCACCTGTCCTTTCTGGTAAACTAAAAAATCACCTTTATTTCCTCTACTGAAAGCTCTGCACACAAAAGAAATAACTGCAGTGACTTTTTACTTTTTTATAAGAAATGCATAGTGTTCTCACACATTCCTAGTCTCAACTGTCATACATATCTTGATAAAAATTCTCCAGGAAAAGCTGATGCCATTTTATTTACAGACAATATTACGATACCCATTGTCAAATCTTTTATAATCCTGAAGTTCAAGAGAGTCATTTTTTGGTTTTGAAATGGAAATTCAGCCTTGGCATTAACAATGGAGAGAATGGGCACATGTACACAGATAATTCAGTCAGACATGAGCTCAGTCAGACCATACTCCAAGCTGGCCGGCCACGCGCCAGCTCTAGTTCAGCAGTCATGTAGCTGTGTTAGCACAGCACTGGGCCCACACTAATAAAACCTGCTGAGAGGCAGGGTATATTAGGCTGGGCACAATCCTACACTGTCTGGCCAACTTCAATCAAGCACAGAGGATGCTGGGGCTGTCTGCACCCATCCACGTTTTTCTTACATAGAGCACAGCGCCACACGTTTGAGATTTGAAGTATCCTCCTGGATCATTGTTTCAATGAAGATTTAAAACAAGTGAATTACTAGCACTACAGGGCAATGTAGGGCTAAGACAATCAAATGGATTTTATTTACACAAAAGACTTCCAAGAAACACAACTGTCCTTTATAGTAGTAACATATCCCCCAGGCATTTATTCTATTGTGGAATTCAAGAAGACTTACAATTCAGTTCTTGTCAACATCTCAAGGACAGAGGACACAGTTTTAGCAGTATACATGCCTATCTCAAAGCAAACAACCAAATAGAAAATTGGGTTACTCACTGAAAAAAATGTGAATCCTAGTTCTTAGAAAAGGCCAGAAATTGAGATCATGAAAAGAGATCAGGCTCCTTAAAGTTTTGCTCCAAAGACCCATTCAACTAAACTCATTTTTGCCAGTGCAAGGAAATTACTAAGTCTTCCAAGGATGAAAAAAACCCCATGTATTCATAACAAACTGACACAGAAAGGACAGGTGTGCAACTCTGAACTCCAAAAGATCAAGGAATAAAATTTTAACATGAACATGTTAAGAACATTGAGTTTTCCTTAATAACAAATGCCCTGGAGCAGTTTAAGGCTGACAGAACTGCCCCCTTTTATATTTTCTTCATTTAAAAGGTAGATTAAAAAAATGCTAAAACTGCCAACAAAAACAGATTTAGTGAGCTACATACTTGATTTTTAGGAAATGCAGTAAAACCCCTTCAATTATACAACACTGTCTGTGCCAGCCCCTTCAGCCTTGCCTGTAAAAAGGCAGACAGGGTAAAAAAGTCAGACTAGAGTGTGAGAGTTCTGACTCTGTTTCAAAGTAACTTCTCACTACATTTAAATTTTTTATTTTCTAAAATAAGCATTACATGTTTTAAAATAAACCATAGATTGTCAACTAAAAAAAATCATGATAGTATCCTTAGCAGCCTTCAAACTCAAAACCATTGACACAAACTGGAGAAGTTTAGCTTATTCAAAAAGCAAATTTAATCTGGGCACTAACCTCTGAATTAAATTTTAAATTTTCTTATATACAACAATATTTCACCAATAGAACTCATATTTGGATTTATGCTTTAACATTCATCATGTGGGTCCATTTGTATACTGATGTGTCACTGTGAATGTAAAACCCATTAAAAGGTACAATCCCAACAAGTTTAGGCAGATGCAGGTACCAATAAATAGAGAATGGTGAAAAAAGAAGACAGTTTAAGGAAAGATTTATGTTACCCTTCACTGAAAAAGCCTTCGTGCTGCAAAAATACCAGATAGTGTTAGTATTCATGTTTGCAATAATGTCTCTACATATGCTCTGAGATTACAGAGTGCTTGTATTTCCTGACTAAAAATTACTTGTCTGACTTCAGAAACAAATTCAGTATTCACAAAGGATTCTATGAGAGCGAGATTTTTGAAAGCAAAAAGTAAGTATTTTTGATTTTGATTTATAGTATGTTTAAGAATGCTCAAAATATTACCAACTTGAACAAGTTCTAGGAAACATTCATCATTGGTGACAATTGAGACAATGAAATAACTTTCTGGCTAGGTTGGATAAGCACCTCTAATGTACTATAGCTGTCGAGTTCATGTATCATGCACACCTGCATAAAAAAAAAATTCAGTGCACAATTTTCAGAGAGAAGCTGAATTTTACCTTTAGTGACAGAAGGAATGCTTTTCCCATCTGAATCACTTACACAGAGTAACTAGGCCATTCTAGTTTTAAAAACTCATCAGACTTTGAAAATATGGGAGTTTGTCTTCCCCAAACCACTAATTAAAAAGACGATACAAAAAAAATGCGTAAAGAGCTACTCTCTCAACCTTACAAAGTGTTCAGCTTCTAACTACAGCTAATACTTTGCCATATATAGAGAGTTATTTGTTTTCCCCCCTTGTTATCCAAAGCACAGAACATCACCCATTAACAAGATGTAAATTGGTTAGAGATGAATTAAAGAAATAGGTAATTTACATACAAAGAACAACCTGACATAAATGACACCCACAGAACTCATATATAAAGTTTTACCCTTCTTTAAATGCAAAAATGTAAGTAAATATAACCAGATTGTTGTAGAATTGTTTAGAGGGGTATACTGCTGTGTTTGAACATGTACATGCAACAGGCTGACAGTGTCTACTGTACAACAACAAATGTAAGCTGATGAATCTCCATCTCAAATGTAACAAAGTTCATACATGGTGGAGATGGCAACAGGATGACCCAGAAATGAACTAAACAAAACTAAATATAAATTAAATTAAAATCAATTGCCTGAATGATGACTTTTTGGCTGATTTGAGAAACAGTTAAATGTATATTTCAATATTAATAAATTTTATAGTTTGTCCACAGTGTGAAAATTACTTAAGAAGAAGTGTATGTACTTTTGGAGTCTGGTCAGCCACTGTGCATATAATATTTACAAAGGTATCCTATTATTTACCTTCTACCAAGACAAAAAAAAAGCCCTAGAAAATGCACTGTAGAAACCAAACCAAGAGTGAAATTCAGGTGTAGTTTTCTGGACCATTCCCCAACACCAGAAGGCTTGCTGTTAAGCCTCCCTAAAACCAATCTGCAGATAGAGCATATAGTTAAACCTACAGTTAAGCCTTTCAAGTGAAGAGATTACCCAATGAAAAGCTGCAACTGAAGTAGGGCATTGAGCAGAAGCTACAGCCAAGAGCAATACTTGAATCCACACAATAACATTTCTTTGTCAGAACAGTGAAGAATATTTACTGCTATGACTGTGTCACTATGTACCACATATTAGAGACACTAATGAAATATTTCATAACAAAGCAAAATTATTATCCTGAAATATATAGTCTCTATTTAGGAGTTCTTTTCTGATCAGCTATCAGAAAAACCTACTTTTTCCAGTAAACCTCCACTGGAGTTTTCTATGGCCATTAGTCCATTTTGGAACTGCTAGCAAAAGGCAAATTGCAGGTTGTTTTTTAAGTAATTCAATATGTTACATTAATAAATCATGGTTAACTTAAATTTACTTTATCGTGACAAGTCAAAGAATGAAGATGTGAATTTGCAAAATTAATTTTTCAACAAAAATACCTGAATGGCACTAAACAACACTGTCTTTAAAGAGCATTATCAGCAACAATTTGTATTACTTACTGGTATATAATAGATATTCATTTTAGGGGCTTCATTGGCAGTCATTAGCATTCCTAAAAAGAGATTTCCACATTTAAAATATTGGTCACAAAAGGATAACACTGTTTTAAAAAAGAACACTCATACAGTACAATTCTTGGCCTGCAATGGAACACCGAGACCCATAATAAACTGTTGTGTCAAATGCCATGGGAAGAAATGTCTGATAGCAGTGCAATTAACAAAGCTTCATTTCCTACATATTCATTCCCCTTTGTCCTCTACCTTAACTGTTGAGCACCACTTCAAGCAACACTAAGCCCTGACAAATGTGGGCTGCCCATTTTCATAGTAATTTTAAAGAGTTCATCCCATAATACTGTTTAGAACAAACCCAGTTAATACTGCACTTAAAACATACCTTGGGCATAATTTGCACTATTAATACATGGGGAGTTCATTTTTTGTTTGATTTTTTAACACACACCTATAGTCTAAACAAAGCCATAAACCACAACACGGTTTACACCTTCAATCATATTTCATCTTGGGAAATCAAGACAACAGCCCCTTCTCCATACAAAATGAGAGATAGGATACTGTGGCTCCAACAGAAGTAATACTAGTGATATTAGCCAACCAGGGTAAATGTAGAATTTGAAATATCTATAAATATACCCAAGAAATACCAAGAATAAGGGTTTTAAATACTCTAAATATAAAAAACCTCTACTGTTGAAATAGTAAAATCCATGCAAAATCTCCTACTGCCACAAGACTTCATGTAAATTCAAAATGAGAAATACTCTCATTTTCTTCTATGTAAAAGAGCAATACATTTAGCATATACTTTTACGCTTATCTCCATTTTATCTTTCCAATGAAGAACTTTCCAAGCTGATCACCAGGTAATAAAAGCAATTGTATAGGAAAAAGAAAAGAGCCATCGGATCTGAAAGAACTGTAGCATATGCCACTGAGACTATGAATAATTGGGTCAATTACTACACACCCAGAGGGTAGAAATATAATTTACACCCAACTAGAGGAATGCAATTAACATGGGTGGAGTAATCCTTCCTACCTAATCCTTTTATTATAAATACACAATGCAGCTGAATTTAAAATGTCAGAAAAAAGAGGGCTTGCTTTCCTGGCAAAGTGAGATATTTGTGAAAGCTTGTCAGCAAACAGGCTAAAAACTGTATCTGGAAAGGTTTGCAGGCAATTTAAGGAAAAAACAAGAATTTAGAGCATATACGNTTAACAGCAAGCTCACTACTGTTTCATGAGACAAAGCATTTCTCCATTGACCGAATATGAATCACTAGATATAAAGACAGAAACAATTCTGCAGGTGCTTCAAAGATGACAGTAAAGGGAAAATTCCTCTTTGAGAGTCTTCCATCAATAATTAAAGGCGACTAAACCAGACTTTGGAACAGTATATGACTGTATATTACAAGGGAAATAGAAGAATAATAAAAACTAAACAACTCTGAAAAGAGAAGTCTATTCCATGCATTTTCATTGCTTCAGCTTGTTAATTTTAACCAATTTTTATGGGCAGAGACCACACCCTAACAAACTACGTAACAGCCTAGTTTGATCACTTTAAAAGGGAAACAAATGAGAACCTTTTTCTGAAGTTTTAATAATACTATCTTTGGAAAATGGTCTGAAATACAGTATTATGAGTGCAGAGGAATGTAAATGGGAGTTTGAAGTGGTAGTACGTGGGAGAAGAAGTTTTAGAAAATGCAAATTTTCAACTTTAAATTTTTTCCTACAATAATTGAAACAAATGAGGCACATATTTCTATACACTGAAGATCTGTCACATTTTATTTATATTCTACAACTTAAATCAAGTTCATTAAGGGCTACTTAGTAAGTGGCAACCCTTTTTTCCCCCAGGTCCATTCTGTGTATGTGTGATCAGAGAAAGGCATTTGTAACTATTAGAAGATCCACTAAAGTTTGTCATCATGTAGTTTGGTCAAATACACACAAAGGTTTGTGTCCCAGGAAAGGCAGTAATACTGAAGGTGGTTGGCAAAATAGTTCAGTCAAGAAAACCCAGCTACCACAAAACTCCCACCAAAAGAAGAACAATTCACATTATACTGATCTACAGTCTACCACAGCTGCTAGAATTATAGAATCACAGAACAGTTTGGTTTGGAAGGAACCAGTCCCACAGCCCCTACAAAAATCATGGATGTCTTCAACTAGATCTGGTTGCTCAGAACCCTATCCAACCTGACCTTAAGTATTTCCAGCGATGGGGCATTCACCACCTCTCTGGACAACCTCTGCCAGTGTTCCATCACCCTCATCATAAAGAATTTCTTCGTTATATCTAGTCTAAATCTGTCCCCTTTTAGTTTAAAACCAACCTTAAGTATTTCCAGCGATGGGGCATTCACCACCTCTCTGGACAACCTCTGCCAGTGTTCCATCGCCCTCATCATAAAGAATTTCTTCGTTATATCTAGTCTAAATCTGTCCCCTTTTAGTTTAAAACCATTTGTCCTATTGTAACAGGCCCTGCTTAAAAGTTTATCCCCATCTTTCTGATAAGCCCCTTTTGAACACTGAAAGACCACAATAAGGTCTCCCCAGAGCCTTCTCTTCTCTAGGCTGAATACCACCAACTCTCTCTGTCTTCTTCATAGGAGAAGTGCTGCAGTCTTCTGATTGTTTTTGTAGCCTCCTCTGGAGCTGCTCCAACAGATCCATGTCCTTCCTGTGGAGGAGACCCCAGAGCTGGATGTAGAACTCCAGGTGGGTCTCACTTTGGGGCAGAATCACCTCCTCGTTGGCCACATCCCTGCTTCTGATGCAGCCCAGGACACATTTGGTTTTCCAGGCTGTGAGTGCACATTGCTGGCTCATGTCCAGCCTCTCATCCACCAGCACCCCCAGGTCCTTCTTATCAGGGCCGCTCTTGATCTGTTCATCCCCCGGCCTGTATTGACACCGGGTTTGCCCTGACCCAGATGCAGCACCCTGGCATTTTGTCTGCATGAGGTTCCCATGGGCCCGCTTCTTGAGCTTGTCCAGGTACCCCTGGATGGCATCCAGTCCTTCAGGTGTGTCAAAAGGAGCACTCAGCTTTGTGTCATCTGCCAGTTCGGTGAGGGTGCACTTGATCCCACTGTCTGTGTCCTTGATGAAGATATTAAGTAACACCAGTCACAGTATATGGGGGCTACCACTTGTCACTGATCTCATCTGGACATTGAGCTGTTGACCACTACTTCAGGATGAGACTATCCAACCAACTCCTCATCCCCTGAACAGTCCACCCATCAAATCCATCTCTCTCCAATTTGTCAAAGGCCTTACGGAAGGCCAGATAAATGACATCTGTAGCACTTCTTTCATCCACTGATGTACTCACTATTTCAGAAATAATTCAGAATAGTTTATGTTACAAGATAGTTTCACTTCTACATTATTTCTTTTCTTTGTAATTGTGACAATGCAATGTTAAAACTGTCACAAGGGTGAGATTGGGGTTGGTCACTTGAAGAGTTAAAACACAAGCTAGGCAAGATCTCCTGGGTTTCCTGTGCCATGCATCCAGTGGTCCTCTTAAGAATGCTGGGACACTAAGAAGGGCACTGAGCCAAAGCCATACTGACACTTAAATCGTGTTATATTTCCATCTTTCCATAACTGCAAGCTCATCTTGCTGAAAGTAATTCCCTATTTTCAGATGTTCAATCATTATTATTCTTTAAATTCTGAATGAGCATGAGGTGACTCTAGGCATCTTAAATGCTGGTACAACAGTATTTATGACAAACACGTGAGGTTTGTCATACATCTTTCAACTTCCACTGCAACATGTTCTAGTTTTCTCCCTCTGTCTCCATATGACTTACATTCAATCCAGTTTTCAAACCACAGCAGTTCTGACCAAAACCTATCAACCTGCTCCCCTACAGACATGGCTGAAGAAAGAACAGTAAGAAAAGCAGAACTGCATTAAGGACGAGATGTGGGATACAGGACTTGAATGCACAATCTGGATCTAGATCAGAGACACATGAAAAGCAATGTCCAACAGTAACATTAGGGAGATATGTGCATTCAATTTTCTGTGCTACAAAATTCTTCCTGCACAGTCTCATGAAAATCATTTCTGCAAAAGCACATGAGGTATGTCCACATACCACAGAGGCTACAGAGCATCCATAGTTGAGTAATGCCCATCCTTGACATATTCAAACTTGACTGGTTATGACCTGAGCAACCTGACAGACTTCGAAGTTGCCTGGTCCCACTTGGAGCAGGAAATACACAACTCCCAGAGGTAGCTTCCAACCTAAATTACATTAAGACTCGACATTGTCAAGTAACATTTCTGTTTCACTCCCTGTGATGAGCTCTTCGTCATCAATGCTGCATGGATGTTAATTTGCTCTTGGGCTCTCTTTTGGATCACACTAATGAGCTTATCAAAGATGAAACCTGGCTGAAGTCCTGTAGACAATTTGCTCCAATAACCTCTCTCTGTAGCCACTATGGATGACAGATCAGATTTGTCTACCTCCATGCTGCACACCTGTTACTACAGTTATACAACCTGTACCTTGCTCCATAACGTCAAAAATTCCCACCATTTCATCTTACAGAAAAAAAACCACCCACCCAACACATTCTTAACTGAAGTTGGCAGAAAAGACAAGGATAAGTTTTAACTTGCTAGATATCCCAAACTCACTTATCTACAATCTTAAATTTGAGCTGCTAGTATGAATCAAAGTCCAAGTCACTCTGTATCCACTGCTACCTCCCTCTAAAATTAGGATAAGAAGCAGAGTTTGCAACACAGGCATTCTCTGTTCCAAGAACTTTGCTCTGTGCCATCCTAGTGGCCCTAACTTATATCAACTTTTTCAGTACTGCTTTCTAGAAAGGAAGCAAGTGTCACACAGCAGTTAAGAACTAAAGCAATTCAGATTAAGCTGAAAAACTAAGGCTAGTTACAATCTCAAGTACAACCAAAGCACATCTGCACACACAGCCACTACTACGTTAAATTTTTTTTACGCATAAGACAGGTCCTGGAAACCTTGGTTAAAAGTGACCCCCAGTTTTGATCTCTAAACATAACATTATGAGATGCAACAAATCTCAAAATGCAAAGTCACAAAACGCATGCAAATCTATGCACTTAGGAATCTACACTTAAAACCAAAGTACTAAATCAATGGGAGGGCACAGTAAGTGCTGTATCTAAATCAAGAAAGACCAAATCTGTAAACTTGCTGTAAAGAGATTTTTCCTAGCTCTAGAAAGCAAGCTGCAACTCATCTGAGACTTAGCCGAGACAATAGGCCAAAATTCCTATTCTTATGAAATGAATCACTTGAGATATCTGAAAGAGTAAAAGAGGTCAATCACTCAATTAACAGCACAGCAGCTTCTAACTGCAAAGAGGCACCAATATAACTCAGATGCAGAGGAAACAAAGACACTAACTGGCAAGTAACCCTTTATTCCTAGCTCTGTCGTAAGGAGGAAAGGAGACCTAAGTTGTATCACCTAAACAAGAAAAGAGACCACAGTTTGGCTTAACACATGGTTTTCCTTTTGAACTTAACAAGGTATTAATATACTTAACATACCTGAATTTGGATACAGGCAGACATCATTGATACCATATTCTGGCTCCATTGAAGTAAATATCTTCCCCTGAAATTGTAGGAAGAAAATAAATTATAAAGAACTCCAAAGAATATAATTAATTCAGTAAACCTAAAGAATAGCCATTATAGAAGCTAAGAAACATGATGGAATAAAGATGGAACCAATTTTGCAGAACAATAAAATGTTATTAAATATCTGCACATAACACAATGATTCCAATACTGTATTTTATCTCTGATCTAATCTCTTACAAGGAAGCACAGCCTACTGGTTATTGAAGACACAGCAATGTACAGTGGCACCTCCAATTTTTAGCTCACACTTCTGTGTTGAAAATACCTATCAGATTTACTTTATTTTATTTTATGCAAAAGAGGGGTTGAGGTGTGTAAGTTCCTGGCACAGTGTCAGTGTAACCCCCACTATGTTCAACTCTGAATGTGGTAGTTTTAAATCATTTTACTTTGGTAACTGTGAGTGGCTGAAACAACAGACTGGAAGTGCAGTTTGAATTTGGAACTTGGTTCTTCCACCCTGCTAATGTCTACATGAAATGAAAAATAGCTCAGCACTTTATAATTTACAAACTCAGTATTAAAGAGGTCTTAATATAAAATACAAGTGATATCTAGCTTAGATCAGAATTGAAGCTATAAAGGTTATTTAAAAAAGAGGTAAAAGCAGGAAACATTCTCAAAATAATAAAAACTGGAACAGAGTCTGAAAAACCCAGACAAAATACAGGTGCTCTTATAAGCCAACACACAAGACAGCCAGTAAAGGAACAGTCTCTAAGAACTGGGCCACATAATCTGAAGCATGAGAGTACATGCCTACATGATTCTAAATGAGGGACAGGAACAGCAAATTTTGATCTTGTTCCTCTTCTTTTCCTTCCCTGCAGCAATCCCACCTACCTTTCTGGGCCCTTCCTTTCCCTTCCAGTTACATGCTGTTACCCCACCCACCTCTGGTCTCTCCCTGATGATTAAGAAGAGTCCTCCTCCACCCCGGCCTCAGCAGACAAAAGCCTCGTGCTCCCCACCCCAAGGCACGTCTCAGCATGGGGCTATTCTGGTATCAAAGCCATATGCTCTCCACCCCAAAGTCTGCCTCTGCAGTTGGTTCCCAGCCAGAGATAGTCAGGAACCAGCATCTGGGAGAGGTGGAGCCAGCTGGAACATACTCTAGGAAAGAGTCCAAAGCTATCTTTGCCTTCCAGCAGTAAGAAACCCTCCCTTTTCCCACCAGAGGCCACCTGACAAACCTTACAGTGTTTCATTCTTAACAAGGAAAATATACATACCTAGTAAAAATGGAGAAAGGCCACTGCAGATGTTTTAAATAATAACCAATAATTTATTTTGTCTTTCAAACAATAAAAATTAACTGCAGAGGAGCTTACAAAAAACTGCTTGCAATCACAGAAAAAATAAGAGGCTGTTGAAAGTCCATGAAGCAACAAAACAATACTGTCTGAACGAATCAGAAAAAAAGCCTCCACTACAACTGCTCTTGGTATGTTTCACTACAAAGTTAGAAAAGCGTGGAGCATGTTTTTCAGAAGGAATACAGTGACTACATGCAGCCCCTCAAACCGACCCAAGTTACAATAGTATTACCATGAATCTATGGAGTAACATATTTTGTGCAAGTTCCATTGACCAAAAGATAAGAACAGCATAGTATAATGAAAGAAAGTGTTATGAAAATTAGAGATTTCAATTTCACTGAGAGGTGCAAAAGGCAGGGATAAAGACGTTGCCTATTGCAACATAATCCACTAATACAGCATAAGACACGTTGTTATTTGGATCTAGGCACAGTATCTACTTCAGTATTCAAATAGGTTTCTGTGAAAACAAGCAGCACCTGATTTCCATAGGTCATTAACTAACTGACCCACCTTTGAAATTAACCCTTTTTTTGGGCAGGGAATTAGAATGAACATGTTTCCTCTGATGGAAAATAGTAATTGGATGTATTCAAGCACACTGAGAGAAATATATAAATCAAGGCAATGGCTAAGACTACTTTTTATGTTTAAATCCTTCTACTGAAAGCCTCTTGGCCAGACATGTACAAACAGCTAAAAACCCCCTAAGACTATATCTTTATACCTTACAGGCTGTTGAATAACTTAACAGATGTTGATTTAGTCAGACAGGACAAAATGGTATGTAAATTAGGACACACTAAAAACTCAACTTCCTACACTGAATTTCAGCTTTATTATTCAAGCTGTACAAAAAAAAACCCAAAACAACAAAAAACCCCCCACCCAAATAAAGTCAAAAATAAAAAATCTGAATGCAGCAACCTCAAACCACTCACCGTATCTCTGTTCCACATTTTTATGATTCGAGAATCTGCAGAGATAATTAAATCCAACTGACGGTGAAACTGAATGGACTTAATAGGCAGGCCATAGTGGTGATCTTTGACTATTAATGGATTACTAGACCGGAGATCATACAATAAAACCTTGAAGAATATGAGACAGATTAAATTTATAATATTGTAAGACCATATAAGACCTATAATATTGTAAGAAAGTCACGCTCACCAGACCTTCACTAAATATTTAACTACACTTGAGATACTGTTACTTACACACATGGACAGGATTTACATAAAAGAAATTATTTTAAATTCTGAAAATAACCTATTAAGTGAGCCCAGTTTGTTTTGGCAATTAATTTTAACCTCAACATGCTTCAATTTAGAAAAATCAACAAATTTAAGACCTCACCATTTTCCTAAAGACTTTTTCATTTCTATTGAATAAAATGAACCATTTTCAAGACTCTTAGTATTTTGTAATTGCTAACGTTTCACTTTCAAATTGCTGTGCTGTTCTTACACAATTTACATTTTCAGACTCCCTTCCAGATTCAGTATCACTTTCTCTCTAAGTGAAACACCACAGAAGGTAATTTTTTATGTTAAGAAAAGTAGAGAGTAAAGGCCCTGTCTTACAGAAAGCTGTATTTTTATCTCCAAAATTTCCTATGGGACTTGAGAAAGACCTTAAATCTTTCATATGTAAAGTGTGAATACCAGTAACTTCTGGGAAAAATAACATTACCAGTTGATTTAATCAAAAATACAATCTCCAATTAAACTTGTCTGACATGTATAGTAACACTACAAATACAATTCTTACACATGTGTCTGCTCTTGAACAAGCTAATTTACTAAAGGCATGAAAATACTGATGAAGGCAGGACACAATCCCCACACTTCACTTTAGAAATATGATGGCAACAAATTAATTTAAATGAATTTAAATTATTCTTTGTATCAAGACAGTTAAAACAACAGTTGAAAGACAATCCCTTCTGCTTCTTAGGCACCATTAAAATAAGGGGTGCACATATGTTGCATTGAGATGGTACTCAAAAAAATTGAGATAGTCTCAAAAAGCAGCAACTTCCCCACATACTTGACTCAAGTCATAAGAAAACTGCAAATTTGAAGTTATATAGTATGTAGGTTATTACGATTTTAAGTGGTGCCTTCAGTATTCTGAAGAGAAAGACTGTCTGACAAAATTAAATTACAGTTTAAGTATGACTATTGCTACTCTATATGGTCTTACAAATACTTGCAGTTACATATATATATATTATAGTAACTACACTCAATGTATGATAGACTTGGATTGGGAAATGCAAGGACAGGATCTCCTAAGAACTGTGGCAGATGAAGTTAAATCTACCTGTCCAGTAGAGGTTCCAACAGCCATATTCAAAGCTCCATCAAATTGCAGTGCTGAAATGGATGGCAAACCATCTATCCTGCAAAGCACAATGCTTATAGTTAGGCATTCCTCAATAAAAGCTGCAAATAATCTTTTCAATGTTAAAAATAGCTAAGGTAATCATTGTAAAATAATTTACTGGCATCACTCAAAAATACTACTTCAAAAAACTGCACTGTTTATATTTACAATTTGTGTTTGTTTTGAAAAGTAGCCACTACTACTCAGATTTATGACTAAGAGAACACCTTTATGACTAAGAAAACCCTTTATTCACACTAGCAATGAGAAGACCCTAAGCAGGTCATTTTAATGCTAAGTGGGATTTGTTTCTAAATGCAAAACTTCTGAAAAAACCCAAAAGAACACACTTTGAAAAGGTAGCCTTTACTCACTCTGTGTCTGCTGTCACACTGCTTAAAGCACAGTCCAAGAGCCCAACTCGATTTCTAGTTCTAGGATCCCAGCACTCCACTTTACCCTAAAAAGTTCAGAAAATATGGTTTAAGCTTATGCAACAGATGCCTGGTATTCTGAAAACATTTAAATAAAATTATGGTCTATTTAATATATGAATAGTTAACAAGATTTTCTAGGTTGACATGAGTTGTTCTAATAATGACATACAAGCTGCACACATTTAATTTCTACTTTTTAAAATGTGATCTGAATCAAAATAATTAACACTAATTCCCCTAAGATTAATAGGGTACACATGCTAGCTAATTTCTACAGATGGCTGTACTGCAAATCAAGATAACATTATTTCCTCTCCCATCTGCAAAATCTCAAGCATCTCAGCAGCCAAGTAACTCAGACATTTTATCTGCACTATGCTCTAAAAAGTCATCTTAACATATCTATATCTAACACAGCAAATGAGACCAAATTAACAAATTAGGTTTATTATTTCTTCTTATCCTCATGCAAACTAATATAAAAATGAAACAAACACTACTGGCCTTTTCATAAAAGAAATGCAAACATTTACCTCAGCCGTCCCCATAGCAAACAAGAAGTGTACAGGATTTATGTCACAGACATTACTCTCCCTAAATCAGAAAAGAGCAAGTTCAATGACCTCAGAGTAACTGAACACATGAACAACTAAAAAGACTTCTGTAATCATGTACACTATTGTTCAGCCTGGAAAAGCAAAAACTGGAGAGAGGGGCAGATGGCCACATAACAGCAGCTTCCCATCCTTAAGGTGACGTAGGGATAACATTTTTAAGTTGTAAGAATAACATTAAGAATTGGAATGAGCTGACCACAGAGGCTGAGAAATTTACATCTTTGAAATTTTCAAGACACCCCTGAGAAAATTCACCTGAATTCTCTGTGACCATGTCCTGAGCAAGGGGCTGGGCTCTTGAGGTTCTCTCCAGCCTGAATGATTCTACATTTGTCTACCCATGCCCACCACCAAGCCTTGCCATACTGCTCTGCTCCACCATATTCTTAAACAACTCAACAGACAAGAGGAAATGGCCTCAAGTTGTACAAGGGGAGGTTTAGATTGGGTATCAGGAAAAATTTCTTCACTGAAGGGGCTGACAAGAATCGGAACTGACTGCCCTGGGAAGTGGTTAAATCACCATCCCTGGAGGTATTCAAAAGATGAGTAGATGTGGCATTTGGGGACATGGTTTAGTGGTGGACTTGGCAGTGTTGGGTTAATGGTTGGACTCAATGATCTTAGAGGTCTTTTCCAACCTAAATGATTCTCTAATTATGTCAAAAGATCTGATTACTTATGTTGTAAAGCTTACATCTTCAACATATTCTGTCTGATGAATGGCCTGTTTTCCTTTCTTTTGCCCAAATATCCTGTTTCTCAACAGGGCAACCCAGAGCTCTGTATTTTGACAACAATTCTTCCAAAGTACAAATGTTTCTCTTTACACCACTTATCCTAGCACTTTCCAGCTTCTTCCATTCAAAGCTCTCCACCTCTAATTCTGTAAGTCACCCATGTCCCCCACACCCCAAAACCTTCTCACAACTTCAATCCTCATCACTCTAATCCAGATTTTACACCAAACCCCTTCTCTCTCCCTCTCTAGAATTTTCCCCTTTTTTTCTCCTGTTACTCAGTTTCTTACTGTGCCTTTCCAAATATTGCTTTGTCCATTAAGCTATCCTACCCACTGAACACCAGCTGCTGCCCACCAACTAGCCACTTCATCTAATGAAGTCTGTTTTTCTCATCTACCTCTCCCCACATGAAATAAGCTCAGTTCCTGCTCTGGTATGGTCTTCAAAAGAATCAGACACATGCTGGAGATATAAAAACTCTCTTTGGGCTACTCCAAGAGCATAAGGACAAAGACATGTCTGGGAAAGTACATACCCTGTGGGTAGATCTCTATATGATGGCTAAATTGTGCAATAATGGCAAAGTTTTAATGAAATGCTCTTAAGATCAAGTTATATAATACCTATTATAAGTCCATATTAAGCAATTTTAAAATATCCACAAAAGAACACTCAATTAAGCACAAAAACTAGAACAAAAAAATTACAGAACATAAAATGAAATGAGACTCAGACTCGGCATATGCAGCTCTGCAATGCATTTGGGCAGTATTCAGAGAGGACTGGTGGTGAGCATGCTAGTAGTCTGCTTCCACCTGGTGGAAAGAAGACAGACAAATGTCATGCGTTACAGATAACTTACGAAGCTTCAGTTTGCAGCGAGTTCAAAAATCTTCCTTGTTCCAGATTTAGTCTGTATACTTCAGAACTACAAAACAAAAACCCAGAATTACTCCTGCCTCTTACAAATTCTGAAAAACACTGCTGTAAGTTTGAAGGCATTGTGAAGATTCTTATTCACAGGCTAATTTTGTCAAATATACAATGCTCAGAGTTCACAATTTACGACAAGAAAGATCTGTAGTTCAGTGTTAAAAATACAGAGAAAAATGTGCAGTTCCCCAATACTTCAACATCCTACCAATTACTATTTTTCCAGGAAAAAGATACATTAACTCATTTCTCAAGATCTTTTAATTTCCTATGATTTAAGCTACGTCTTGAATTTCTACTTATTTTCTTTGAAACACTAAAGATCTCATTTTATTTTTACTATGTCTTTTCACAAACTCAATTATGTGATAAAACTCACACTTTACAGCAATGAAATATAAACCAGGATAGAAAAAGTTATTTAATTTTCCTTACTTGGATGCTAAACACTTTTTAGAATAGAACACTAACTTGTAATTTTTAGTAGAAATTTGCAAATACATTATGCACCTGGTTTTAGAGTCAAAGAAAAAAAGGCACAAAAAAGCACAGGAAACTCAATTATTTCCCACATTTTCCACTCTTCACAGTCTCCATTATTAATCTGGAAGGAATTGCCACTTCTTCCATTTTTTAACTTTTCTAGTATTTTAATGTTAATTTTTTTCTTGGAAAACATTGCTAACAAAAGGGAAACAAAACAGTTCACTTAATACCTTGCTCCTACAAAATACAGGTCACACGATGGATAGTGATAAGAGAAATCTCTACCAAATTTTGGTATTCTTGTCCTGTAGTAATGGCCATGTTGTGAATGAAACTCCACAAACCTGCCGCACTGCAAGAAGACAATCTGAAAATAAAATAGAAACATTCAAAAATGACAACATGCTCCCCAACCAGCCTTACAGCACAAATCCAGTGATTTGTTTCAAGCTCACACAGGCTCTTCACAATGTATTTAAACAATTTCTATTGAAATGATAAAATCAACTTCATCCTTCTCACTAGCCATGGCAGTTTTGTTAATATACATTATATGCATTTTCACAAGAGTATATGTGACACCTTGAAAGTGACCCTACAACCAGAAGCAGTACAGTTGCCTCAGTGTTTTGCTGCACCAAAATTAACATCTGTATTTCTTTCAGGAGACTAGTTATTAGTTTCTTCCAGCTGTGATGCTAGACAGACATGAGTATGTTCACAGGTACTAAGCATGTGAACTACACAATTTGATGCATGGCAGCATTCAAATAAATGACACTGATGATCTTTCTGCATTTCTGTCACCTGCTAACTGAGGAAGAATGTTGTTTCTTTCTGAAACTTAGACAAAACATCTCAGTAGTGGAAAAACGTCATAGGGAGAAATTACCAGAGGGCTCAATGTACACTAGTAAATGAAATAGGCCAGAAGCTGCCATCATAGTCCTGATGGCAAGTTAACATGGCACATATCCACATGAAGCAATCCTGCCCACTCCAGAGACAGTATCACCCACACCACCTGTTACACTCACACTGTACCTCAAACCATGCCCTGGAACTGTGCTATGGAGGCAGAGCTGGGCATGCCCAAACTCATGCCATGAATGATACAGATAATCACAGGCTAACTTTTGACTCTGAGCCTCATCCCTTTTTAGCTTAATTAGAAAAGCACTAGTTTAGTTTAGCATGTGTAGTACATGAATCTTTTAAAAACAGTAGATAATGAAGATACAAAATTTTCTACTGCTGAACTACATTGCCAGCTATGCAAATAAGGATGAGAAGTTCAGGAAGGGTGAGGTGCAAAAGTTACTTTGAATCTGTCATTTTATTTATACATCTGTATATTCCTCTCTTAAAAGACGTGGAGAAAGTACTGACCTGGGCTAGCACTTCATGCCTATTTATCATTAAGTCCCTCCTTACCTGTGTGCTATTTATGATATCACAAACCATAGTGTTTCAACTTTTATGCATGGACTCACTTATCTTGGTCCAAGACTAAGCAGAGTATCACCTTTCAGAAGTGTAAATATGATTTCATACAGTATTACAGATGCAGTTGTACATCTGATGCTTAACAGTGATGTTCATATACATCCCAACCATCCCTTCGTGTGCCTAATACCCTTATGCTTTTAACTGGTGGCTTAAAACAAACAAAGTTCTCTACTTCTCTGTTTGAAACAATGCCCAGATTAAGTCTTTTCTCTGCAGAAGAAATGTCCAGACTTTAATGCAGTACAGAAGCTACATCAACTATAAGAACACAAAATTAAATCCTATTTAATTTAAAAATATCAATATTACATTCTCTTAGTTCACTACCAGTAAGACAACATAAACCTGTTACAAGGAAGAGAGAAGATGTAGTTTGCTTTCAATGAGAAAAGTAAATTTTCTTTTCACCCACCTCCAAAAAGATAACAGGAAGTTTTTGACAGCTGCCAAAAGCATCCAAATATTCTGCTACTAACTGTCTTACCTCTAATAATTTTCTATTTTAAGAAAAATTTCCTCAATATTGGACTTGAATATATTTGTGTTCTCTTTCATTAGCAATGAATACAACTGACAGGTAGGGGGGGAAGCTACTGTACTGTACTGGTCATTACCTTCTGCTACTTGACTTCACACAGTTCCTCAGAAATCTCACATGAAAAATTTTGAAAAGCTAGAAGGCTAGATGACCATGTCCCTGATCAAACAGAGCAGTAATTAAAACAAACCTGTACCTGAAATGGTAAGGTCTCTTCAAAGGGAAAAAGTAGTAAAATAAAAATTAAAAAAACCCCAAACTCTTGTTCTAATTAAATTATATATGCTTAAATTTAGTATTTAACTGTATTCGGCCTCAAAAGGGGCTGATGGTCCTAAGAACTCAGGTGACTCCCTCAGAAACAGCACTTTCTTTAAAAAATAAACAAAATTAAAAAAAGACATTACTTCCCTCCACACTTTTGCCTTATTCATATGCTCATAATCATCATGTCTACAACAACACTGAGAGATCAGGTTATTAACGTACCTATAGCTATCCCACATCTCCAAAATGGTGTACTTATGTACCACTTATCATACGGGATTGTGACTAAATGTTACACTAGAAAGAATAGCTAATTCCATTTTTCACGTTTTTTTGTTTGTAGGGTACACCATTATTCAAAGTTTTTCTGTACTACAGAAAAAAATATCAAAAGTGGTAAAGCAAATTATAATACAAAGAGACAAAGAAAACAAATAACATTTTGAAGGTACAAAAAATGTTTATCCAGTTTGCTCTTTTTTAAAAAAAAACTTTTCTGTTCCAGAAGTTGCGTTGATTGACTGCCTTTACTATATATGAAAATGCATTTTAATACACATACCAAACAATTTTTTCATTTATACATTGAGAACATTAGACATACCTTTGAGTAATCATCTGATAAAATCTCAAATGTAACCACTAGAGGAGAAAGCAAGAGAATTTTAAGTCAACTAAGTAAGCAATCTTATTTGCAAACATTGGCATAAATCCTGGAAAGATTTACACTCATGCTAATCTTTAGTCATGTAAGTATTCCCCACAGGTGTCAATGCATAAAGCAGGCATTGAGATAAAATCTTTAATTATATACCTTCATTTGCAAAACAGTAAGCAGTTTTCTAAAACTTTAGAAACATATGAAGCATCCTGTAATCTTTTTATCGTTCTTGTGTACTTGACACGTTCCTCAACACAATGCTCAACCAGGTATTTTATTGGCGTGGGGAAAGTCTAATCAAATGGTTTTCAGTGAGTGTGTGGTCCATGGAGCTTTGGTAATCCATCAAAGGTGATAAAAAAATGACATGAATTTGGACATGTATGCATAAACTTGCACATGCAGTCCTTCTAAGGGGTCAGCACTTCCACAAAAAAGTTCTAAGACTCAAAAAAACCCACAAATGTGAAAGATACTATTCATGCTGAACACTGCAACGTATTGAACTTTGCCTAGTTTTAAATTGAGCTGGGTTGGGAACACTAGGGAGCAGCTGCTTCAGTTAAATTGGCTCCATTTAAATGAGATAACTCATTTAAAGTTACCTGAAGTGACTCTATGCTATACTTCAAATTAAACATATTTCTGCAGTCTAGTAAGATGCCAGTTCAAAAACATTTACTTTAAGCTCTAATTACTGGCAAGCATTTAATATTACAATGACTCCTACTCTTTCAAAGTGGGTCTCACTCTTGCCATACCTTCTCTCCCCAGTCTCTCTGAAACCCTGCCCTAGCACCCTGGCCCTGTTACTGTGTTGTAGCACTGTTCCTTCACCCTACATGACTGCTTGTAGTCCTGAGGCAGAGAGCACAAATCCCCGCCAGGCTCTATTACCCTTTTCCTGAGCTAACTCAGCAGTTCTCAAATTTAATTTTTCACAGCACTTTCACAGACATCAGTTAGACCAGTTCAATTCTTCTGTAATGAACATGCTCATCCCCCTCAATGTTTTAGTCACCCCTGTATCCCAGTTTTCAGTAACTGGTCTTCTGGAAAAAAAACCAAATAAACCAAAAACAAAAACAAAACCCAAAAGAACAAAAGCAACAAAACCCACCCATCATTCCCCAAACTTAGGCACCCTAAAAAGCTCAGTCAGGGCAGCTCCTCCCCCTGTCTAACTGCCAGCTGATTCTCTCTTCCCCACTGTCTAGATGGCTCCTTGCTTTCCTCACCAGAGTTTTCTCCCTCCAAATTAGTAGGAAACAAGGTGTAATTAGGGCCTTGGCCATGCTACCATCTATCCCTAAGTACCTTGCTTCCAAGAAAACAAACACACCAACAAAAAAAATTCCCTCTCAGGGAATTTCCTCTACCCTGTAACTCATCTGCTGAGCTTGGGCTCCAGAGAGAAAACAGAGCAACCACAGTGCATTCCCCTACCTGACTGCTTCACATAAGGGGAAAGAAGGGAGATCTGGCCACCACCCAGCCACTGTACCCGTGTCACATTCTCCAAGCAGAACACAAGCCACATTCACCCTCCAAGCCTCTGGCTTACTGGTTCAGGGTAAATCTGACATTCCTCACGCTGTTCCAAGGGGAGAAAGAACTTTGAAGTGTGAGAACAAGGGAAAAATGCAGAGATAAAGACTAGGTGATGTTTTAGTCTAGAATTCTTGTGTTCCCCTAAAGTACACTCTGTCCTCTCAGCACAAGGAGAGAAATTTGTACTCAAGTCCAACCTGAATTATGAGAGACATTTTGTATTAACAGCCATAGCTTATACTAACCTTCAGAATCTAAGCATCTTTCAAATTTCTGGGATAACTGATAGGTATCAAAACAGCGGACCCTTGGCTTGTACGTTCCTGAAAGAATAATTTGATGTTTAATTTTTAAAAAATTAAGCAAAAAGATAACATTAAACCATTAAAAGAAAAAAATATATAGTATCTTACATATACAGGCTTTACTGTGTATCTACCATAAGTATTCTGATCTTCCCAAAGCCTCTGTGACTGGAAAAATATGTCTCTTACTAACACAACCTTATGGCCTGACTTTTGTCTTTGATGCTTGAAAGCACCCTACTTATATGCAGGTTCTTCTGATTACCAGATACATCACACAGAATTTAATGATACCTTCCAGTAAGTCTGAAAGACCAAGGCTCTTTATGCTATTAATGCCTACTAAAGTATTCATGTTTGGATCCTGCTTTGAGAGTTACAAAATGCAGCACTATCTGCCACCCTATAAAACAATACTCAATCAATGATATTCAGAAGTTATTTAGAGCAAATCTATATACGTACAATAAAAATAATTCAGAACTTAATTTTTAACTCTATTATAAACAACTAGGTTTTTATTTGTGTTATAAACCCCTGTGGCAGGGGGGTTGGACTAGCTGATCTTCAAAGGTCCCTTCCGACTCAAACCATTCTATGTTTCTAAGAATTCTGTATTCTAAAACAGAACTGTTCTACAGCACCACTACCAAGACAGCCATTCTATCACATCTTAAGAGTAAACTTCCAACACTATGTTCAGTGTTAGATTTAAAAATGAACTCTTATCAATTCTACCTGAAATACTAGGTCATTCTGCACTCAAGATTTTCTAAGACTTTTGGCCTCTGCTACAGAGAGACACTTTGTTAACTCACCAACTGCCATAATATACTGTCCATCTCTTGATACCTTAATCTTTGTGCTAACTGTGGGCATTTCAAAGTCTTGAATAAGTTCAATTCTTCTACGGATATCTATAAAAAAAGAAAAAAAAAACATAGTTAGCACAGTTGTATCAGTCCAAAAAACTACAATGGTTTCTTAAGGAAGCATATTGAGCTGATTGAATATAGGGAAGATCTTTTAAAGATATTTTATCTTTTAAAATACTGTAACTAACACACTCTAAGCAGATTACTAGTCTGTTAACGCTGAGAAGCAGGCTAGCTCTGTATCAAATAAATTACTATTCTGAGGTAACAATGTAACAAATTATTATATAATGCAGTAGCAAATATTCATCATGCATTTTACACCATTAATATCTTGTATAATGTATTCTATCCCCTGTTAACTCTGTGCCTTTTTCTCTCAGTTAAGTTTCTTATACAACACTGTCTATGATTCTATACAGCCATTTTTATTTTGGATGACAAATTTACGCTAAAATTGTTATATTTGCTCTCTGAGATTGGCATAGTATCACAGAGGAGTTTACACTCTGACTTTTTCATAAGCTATACATGGAATTCACCCATGACATTTCTGTACAACTCACAACCCAGATACTTAATGTCTGAAATTTGGAATACTACTGGTAACATTCTGTTAAAATATATAGCTATATATAAGACTATATAGGAGGCTAAAGTAACTATTTGTAGCTTTAATTTTGTAGATTTTAGAACATGAGCTATGATAACCTCCTCGTATCAGTAAAATATCTCCTCTGGACCTGCATGATGTGCATGTGCATCAGCCCAGTATTGCACAGGGCCCTGACAGGGGAAAACTCACCCACATCTTTCTTCTGTAAGGCTCTTTTCTTCCTGTCCGAAAGCCACTGCAAGCAAACACACACATCAGCCTTGAGCTCATTATTCCTTCAGGCACCTGAGAACAATTTAAACTTCATCTAAGCATTAGGAAGACATTTAGGCCGCTAGTTCTTTTTTTGGTGATTATTTTCCAATTGCACACCGAGAAAGCTCACAAAGCCGTGCTGGCTGGGGGCCCGCGGAACAGCAGCCCCACAGCCGGAGAGTCGCGCACTCAGGGCCCATTTGGGGTTAGAGAGGCGTGTTTGGGGGAGGATTCCCAACCCGAGCGCACACGTGTGGGAGACCGGGGATCGGG